>APFE031143859.1:0-48398 GCA_000404065.3 Pinus taeda
TATTGCAGTAGAGTAAATTTTTACATAGTACACTGTTTTAAATGCATTCATTGATTTGTGTAGTCAGAGTAGTTCTGTCTAGGAAAGAGAACTATCTAGAATGGTCATGGAAGATAAAGAACACACTCATTTTCAATAAGCTATGGAAAGGAGTTTGTGTAGGAGAAGGAGATAATGAACCTACAAATCCCACCTCAGATAAGAAGATTGTCATTTTGGAAAACAAGAACAACAAGGCCTATGCCTTGATTACAACATATGTAAATGAAGAAGTGTGTCGCTATATTTCACCATTTTCAAATAATTTTGAAGCTTTACAGAAGTTGACGAAACTCTATGACTCACACTCTGAACTTTAAGTTGTCCAATTGATGATTACATTGTTCAATCTTGAACTGAAAAATGATGATCCTCTTGCTTTAGCATTAGAAGTAAGATCTATTTTGTATGATATCAAAACCACTAATGTTCAACCAAACATTTCTCTTATATTTTTATTCAAGGCACTATATGCCACTTATTCAAATTATCTTGAGTCATTACAAGCAAGTCGAAACCTCAAGGAGATTACCCTTGAATCTCTTGTGAAGAAGTTTGCTGAGAGAGAGAAGGATTTTGGGAAGAAGAAAACTTCTCAGTCTTATGAACAAGATGTGTGTCTTGCATATAAAGAGAAGGATCATGCTCAAGATTCTTCTAGAGGAAGAGGTGGTCAAAGAGGAAGAGGAAGAGGAAGAAGAAATTTTAGAGGTTGGGGGGGGGCAGACACACTCAAGGAGAAAAATATAATATTCATTGCATACATTTCAATAGAAATGCACATGATGCATCTACATGTAAGTTTTCTTGGGACATAATTGAGTAGGAAAGAAATCAAGACAAAGGTAAAACCAATGACAAAGAGAAGACTTGTTTAATGCTTCGTTTGCTTCTTGGAAAAAAATTGGTTTCTTGATTTGGGAGAAAAGTGCAACATGAATTTTAGAAGATATTTTTTTGAAGAATTTACTGATAATTTTGATGGAGAAATATACGTTGTAGACAAATCAAAACTCAACCCATCAGGGCTTGGCACAATCAGGCTCAAATGGCCTAGTCTTCCAGACTTTCTTCCACATGATGTTTTATATCTCTCACATATGAGGAGAAACTTGTTGTCCTTGGTCCATATCCACTAGAAAGAAAAATCCATTCATATGTTTGATGTTAAGGATAAGGTCAAAAAAGCATCAGATCACTCACTTGTCATGACATGGAGAGAAGAAGAAATATTGATAAAGCTACAAGGTATCTCTTCTTGTGCACAAAATTTGTCATACAATTATCATTATTATGAAGTTACATTTCCAGAAAGTATTTTATGGCATGCTATATTTGGACACTTGAACTATGAAAACCTTCACTTGTTGAAGAAAAATGGTGTTACTGGTTTGCATAAAATTACTAGGAAACTTAAGCAATGTGATGCTTGTATTCTAGGAAAGCATAGTGAACAATTTTTTCATGATTCAAATTCCATAGCACATAGAAAACTTGAACTCGTTCATTTAGATTTATTTTGTCCAATGTATGTTCCTTCCTCAAATGGAAATAAATATATGATGACATTTATTGATAACTACACCAGAATGCGTTGGGTTTATTTATTGAAGAGAAAATCTAATTCTTTTCAAACATTCAAGAAATTTCATACATGGATTGAAAATTATGCACAATATCATATTGGCTCTATTCACACTGATAATGGAAAAGAATACATTTCAAATGAATTTGAAAACTATCTTCACCAGCATGGGATCAAACATCAAACAATTGTGCCTTATAATTTCCAATAGAATGGAGTAGATGAAAGAATGAATACGACAAACTTAAATATGGTACGTTCCATGATGTTTCTTAAGAATGTAAAATTGATGCTTTGGGTTGATGTGGTTCTATGTGGTGTATATATAAAGAATATATGTATATCTAATGCTATTAGAAACAAGACTCCTTATGAAATGTGGTATGGCCACATTCCTCCAGTAAAGCATCTCAGGGTCTTTAGTTCTACATGTTATGCCTTGATACCAAAAGAGCAAAGAAACAAACTTGGTGTATGGAGTCGTAAGTCTATCTTCTTGGGTTATTCAAATACATCCAAAGCATATCATCTCTATGATGAGGTTAATAAGAATTTAGTTATATCTAGAGATGTAATCTTTCTTGAATCTTCCAAAGCTGACAATGTTTTTGAGACTAGCTTGATCACTTGGATAGATTCATACATGAAAAATCGTTTCAATAATTTGACAATCAAATACTACATTTGAAGGGGGGATTCCTATATTGGATCAATTTGTGGAATCTTATTCTAAAGCACTCCCTCCCCCACATGAAGTTCCAACCACTGATGACACTTTGAGTGATGTGATTGACAAAATTGGGAGACTGAATCTTGATTAAGTCCCAACTCAGTCAACTAAGAAGCCTGCACCATCTTAGAAAGATCCCTGAAAATGGCTGAAAAAGGAACTTGAAAGTGTTCGCTTGATGAGGTTAGAAAGACAGGAAAACAAAGTACAACCAGGGAAAATGGAGGTGATATTGATGATTCTAATTCAGTTGTTGATATGGATGTTTCTTATGATTATGAACTAAATTTGTCTATAGATTTTGATTTAACTTCCTTCAAATAAGATGCTTCTCATGATGAATGAAAATAAACAATGCAAAAGGAGTATGATTCCTTGATAAAGAATGACACTTGGAAGTTGGTTAATCCTCCATTGGGAACCAAATCAATTGGTTTCAAGTGGGTCTACAGGAAGAAGTATAAAGTTGATGGTTCACTTGACAAGAATAATCCAGGCTTGTGGAAAAAGGTTTTGCACAGAAGGAAGGGGTCGATTATGAGGATAATTTTTCTCCCACAACAAAATGGGCTACCATCTAAACATCTTTTCCTTGGCATCTCAGAATGTTTGGAAAGTACATCAAATGGATGTAAAAACTACTTTCATGAATGGAGATTTGAAAGAGAATGTTCTTATGGCCTAGATAGAAGGATTTGTTGTGAAGGTCCAAGCACACAAAACATGTAAACTTGTGAAATCCTTGTATGGCCTCAAGCAAGCACCGCGAGCTTGGTATTTAAATTTAACTGAGCATCTTATGAAACTCAACCTCGAACATTATGATCTTGATGATGCAACTTTGTTTGTTAAGAAAGTTGGCAAAACAATTGTATGTCTTTTGGTATATGTAGATGATCTTTTAATGACAAGAAACAATGAGAGCTACATTGCGTCCATAAAGAAGGAATTGAGGAAAGGTTTTGAAATGACTCACTTGGGCTATGTTCACTACTATCTTAGTATTGAAGTAAACCAACATCCTAAGTCTATATTCCTCTCTCAAAAGAAGTACATTGGATATATGTTGAATAGGTTTGGCATGGTTGGTTACAATCCTTTGACTACACCAATGGAACAAAACTTGAAGCTCACATCCATTGAAGGAAAAGAATTTGAGGATGCAACAAAATATAGATAACTTGTAGGAAGTATCAACTACCTGAGTAATACCAAACTAGTCATTTCAATTACTATTGGAATCCTCCCTAATTTTATGCAAAATCCTTGTGAGGGACATTGTTTTGGTACAAAAAGAGTTCTAAAGTACTTGAAGGGAACTCAAGACTTTGGACTCAAGTATACACAGGTGGGTGACTTCAGCTTGATTGGATACTCTAATTTATACTTCGATGGAGACATAGAAATTGGGGTATCTACTTCAGGTTATGTTACGAGTCTTCGACTAGGAGCTATCTCCTAGAGATCACACAAACAACCAGTTCCAGCATATTCCACAACAAAGGAAGAATATGTGGCAACAACTGAAGCAAGAAAAGAAATTGTGTCTCAGGAAAATTCTAGAATATTTGCATGTGAAACGGGTGCATTCAACTGCACTCATGATTGAAAACACCTCTGCAATAAAGTTGGACAAGAACCCAAAGTTCCATGATTGAACAAAACGCATTAATACAAAATACCATCTGATTCGACATCATGTTGAGGCCAAGAGAATCCATCTACACCATTGTTCCACTAATGAGAAGATTACAGACATCTTCACCAAAGTGCTTGCATCAAAAAACTTTGGAAGGTTCAGAACGATCCTTGGACTCACCAGGATCCCTTCATATTAAGGGGGCAATGTTGACACCTAATCATTGGGATTGGTGAATATTTGTAAATAATGTAAATAGAAAATAATTGAGAATAAGAATATGAAGAGACACTAGGAGGTGAAGCCCAAGAGTCTCTCCCTCCTTGTATATATCCTTGAGGAATATTAATGAAGAAACATAATTCATTTGAGGAGTTACCTCCTGGCATGACACTTTTGATAAATTCTACAACACGTTCACTAGGGTTCCTTTTTAAACCTTCAAATTTGGTTAGATAATCAACAAGATCCATTTTAATTCCACATTGGCTTATGAAGATGGTTGTAAATTCTTCCCATGGAATTATAGAATTTGGATGTAACCGCCTGAACCAAATTCTTACATCTCCTTCCAGTGATTTAAAATCAGTTTCATATAAACATCTTCATGCTCTATGTTCATATTTTCTGCAAAATCAAGAAATGCAAACAATTGATCTTCTGCTAATGGTCCTATTTCTACATTAAATCTTGGTAGACGTTTTAAATACCCTTTTGGAAAGTTATGAATTTGATTTGTTAGTGGAAGTACTAGTGTTGTGATTGAGCTATCACAATTGGTCTAAATGAAACCATTTGTTGTTATGGAAAAATTGTCTTTCTTTGAGAGAAATCTTTACCAAAAGATGATTGATCTTGAATTAAAGGAGTTTTTAGAAATTGAGGATGAAAAATTAAATTTTGTACGCTAGGAACAATATTTTATTGATCTCCAAAGACTAAAGGATTTTTGTAGATTTTAAGTTCCTCTTCAAGCTTAGTAGAAGTAAAAAGATAAGTATGTATGATAGAGGAAATCAAATCAATAGGCTTAAGTTCAGGATACTGAAGTTGAGGCTCTATTTCCATGTTTGATTATTTTGAAAGGGAAACAAGAAGCTCAAAAGATTCAAGTTAGTGAGCTAGCAAAACAGATTATAGATCTACTCCCTTACAAAGGAGTTCCAAGACTTTAGGTGGTAAATATGACAATTCAACAGGGATAGGAATTAGTTAAAAATGCTCAAAATGTGAAGATGTTTAAGGACAAAGAGGGGTAGAATTAAAAGCTACAAGTCTACATCTAAGAGCGAAAATTATCACAAATATTTTTGGATCTGATAATGGAGTGAAACATTGAGGATTAGAGTCAGAGCTAGTATGCTTGCGTGAGGCTAGATTTAATTTATGAACTCTCTAGGTGAAATATTTTAGCCCATGAACCTCTTATTCGCTGTTAATAGGTAATTCTTCTCATTGTCCCAGGGAAATAAACTTCAATCTCCGTTCCCTAGAAACAATGCCAATTTTATATTGTATCTTTGGAGGAATTTCTAGGCTTGGTATTTGTGCCAAAGCATATAAGTAAGGGATTTCATTTAATTTGATGTCCAATGAATCAAACCATTAACACTTATAAAACCTAAAAGACTTTAATATTTTCCAAGTGTTTATTTTCACTATTAACAACATATAATCCTTCCATTGATTTTGACAGAGGAAAGGAGAAGATATATGATAATTGAACATTATTTTTGAATACTTAATTAATTAGATATGGTAGATGCATGTAGAGAAACTTCTACAACCAAACACATATATCGTAACAACCCTTGCCTAAACATCCATGTGAAAATATGTAAGACTAGGAGTTGATGGGACACTTATTCCAAGCTGGATGGTGGGAAAAACGTCCTAGTGAGTGTTCATTTCAGTTATTATCACTAAAGGAAATTGGAAAAGGCAATGACAAAGGATTTGGAAAGGCAAGAGGCATTATTTGGCATTTATTTATGTAAATAATGGAAAATAGGGAAAAGGAAGGTGAAAGGTCATAGGTTGCAAGTGAGGAGGAAATTGAAGGAAAATAATGGAAAATGAAGAAAATATAGGTCTAATTGATAAAAAGGATTCTAATGATGAGATTATAAGTTTGGTCAGTTTAGTTTTGGAGCTCTCTCATTATTCTCTTTCTCTCACACTCTTGGACACTTAGATTTTTCTTGGAGCACTTAGCATTAAATCAAGAAAGGAAAATAATGTGAGAGAAAGGAAGGAGAAAGCAAGGAAGAGCAAGATCAAGAAGCTACAATATTATTAATTACAAGTATCAATTCGCATGTGTGTGCCCTTAGCTAGATTTGGCATGCATGGTATTGCATGTGGTTTTTTCTATCATGGCATGGGTTTTTCCATGAGTGACAGTGTTTTTAGCCTAGGCTTTCCATTTCTAGATAGCCTTGATGAAATGGGTTCCCATACTTCAGTTGAGCTAGACTTCCAAATGGATTCGAAACTGAGTGAGGTGGATCTCCAAAATGAAAAACACATGGCCTAGTGGTCCTTGAACCAGAATGTGGATCATAGTAAATCCATTGGTCTAGTGACCCCTAAACCAGATTGTGGGTTGCGATAAAGCCATGATTGTGTGCCTCGATGGACCGAGGAATCCTTGTCAGTGAATGACGAGATATATGGTAAATCCAAGAGGTTGATTTCTCTCCATTGGGTCTAGTAGTCTTGGGATGGGATGTATACCGTAAAGCGTGGAGAGTGCGTCTCTGTGTAGGGCATAGTGATCCCTGGATTAGAATTTGGATTACGGTAAATCCTAAGATACTAGGAGGCACTCAAATTCCTTACAGTGTAGGTGGAAAACTATGGTAGCATCCATGCTTATTTGGTTCTTTTCTGTTGGTTATGAGTCCCACATTCATTTTTGAAATATGGCAATAGGGTGATTGGATGAAGAGAGACTTGGCCCAACAAATCTATGGTCGAGTCAAATGTGGTAGTTCCATCTCTGGTTGGTTTTTGCATTCATTAATGAGAAATTCATTCCCTTGGTTTTCATGTGTAAATGTAATGGCTTATATGTGGATTTTATGGTTGATATATTCATGGTATTTCTATTGTTACTATGTTGGTTATATGTATGCTTTATGACAACAACTATGTATGGATCTCAATATGTTTTTACATGTGAATGAATGGAAAATGTATCTATGAATTAATAGATGATAATGCAGCAAAAGAAATGAGGGAACAATGGTTCTTAGCGATTCTCAGAAAAGTATGAGATCCCTATGCTTAATTATGTTGTTTACACCTGTAGATTACATGTTTGTGATATGTTTGACGAAATTCCTATCATGGAGAGTAGAGGTCTAATTAAGGGCTTGTTTAAATAATTTATTCTACTTCATTGTTTCCTTGTTATTTTACTCATCTTAATATATCATTCCTTTCTAGGCAGTGATGTAGGCTCTGGGCTAGAAAACATTGCTGAAATCCCGAGGACACTGGCACATAACTAGAAAAATTGGTCCATGGACACTAGCATGCAGGCATGTGAAAGCATCTAGAGGTCCCTGGACGTTGGCATGCCCATAACATGAGAGCATCTAGAGGGAAAGTAATCAAAAGTTTTAGTGGGACCAAGAGGAAAGCTAGCTGAAGTGTTGTCATGGTTCTCAAGGGTTCTGTCGCTATTGTAGAAGGTCCATTTGTTGTGTTTTCATCGATTCCATTTCCTTAAGGTCACATAGGAGGTTTAATCTAAAAGTAGTAGCCTCTTGTCGCATGTTTACCGCGGTTGGTCAGTTACTTGGGTAGTTGTGGGAGGAGGCTATTATAGAGTGGTATCAGACCATGCTTCACCCTTCAGACTAGATGGGTGGTGTGTTGGTTATGCATTCATGTCAGTCTCATAGGTGTTCCTTATGCTTGTAGTCCATGTTCTTGTTGCATTTTCATGGTGTTGATCATGGTTCTAGTGATGTCACCATGTGAAGGTTGGTGGTGTTTTTATGGAATGTGTCATTATGAGTGTATGGTTGTATATGCATTTGTTATGCATGTAAGTGTCTATATGTTGTTATGCATGCATTGTGATGGTGAAGGTTGTTGTGCATGAGGTCATTGTATACATTAGGTCATCACGATGCTATTGCTTTTTATGATTCTAATGTGCGGTTGAGATAGAGCAGGAGAGGCATATCATCAAAGTGAGAATGCAACATTGAACCTTGGGGAAAGAGCATGTCATCATATAGGTTGGGCATGGAGGTATGTTAGTTAGTGGATTGTTATATGCATTAGGGTTATATACATTAGGTTTATGTACATGTATGAGATGTTATGGTTACATACATGTTAGATGCTAACTGATTAGTGTAGTCATATGCACTTGTGTCAGATAATCAGGAATGATAGTAGCCCGTGCTTATATGTATTGCTATTTTTGTTTTTTTGTTAGATAAGTTCATGAGTATTTTATAGCTTATATTATCATTTTTATATGATAGTTAGCTTGATGATTAGGTTATATCTTTTTGATGAACATGATATATAACCTGTTGTTGTTATATGATAGTTAGCTTGATGATTAGGTTATATGTCATTGATGATCATGATATATAATTTGTTGTTATTATATGCTAGTAACTTGATGATTAGGGTTATTACAATAAGATCTTGATGTTATATGTCATACTAAGCTGGATTAGTCTATGCAAATGGTTAAGGTTATGAAATTCAGGTATGAGTTAATATGTTGTGATATTATGTCATACTAATCTAACACTAAGTGTGCAAATGTGATTATTATATATGAATGATAATTGTTTATGAGTTTATAATGTGAACATGTTAGTTAGTGACTATTATACATATCATGGTATTATTTGTGTTTGAGTTGGTGTGTTGTGAAGTTATATCGTGCTAACCTGATTGACTGTGTAGACAAAATAGCCACCCTTGGGATACATTAAGGTATGAGCTTTCTTACGTCATCTAATTTGGTGCTTTATTATTTGACTATGTTGTTTACTTGTGTGTGGGTGTTTGGTGTCTATTATGTCGTCTATCCATTGTCTGAATATTTGATTACTTGAATGATATGAGTATGTGTCTATAATATTTCTTGTCAAAATGATCTTGTTTTAAGATGATTGTACTAATACATATGTGTAGAGATAGCTGACATGTAGTTGAGTATGAGTAGGTGATAGTTGTAGAATTATGTATGATGACTATGAGTTGACTATGGATTATGACATGATTGTTAGTATTTATAAATGTTGATTTCAAACTGATAGATATGATTCTCTCGATATTTGGAACATGTGGTTGACATATGTGAATAGTTACAGGAAACATGCTTGGGATTATCATGACAAGGTAAAAATTGATGTGTTTATATGGCTAACATTTAGGTGATGTGGCATTATGTAGTAAGACTCAATTGCAACAAGGTAAAAGGGTAAAAGAAAGGAATTGGAAATAATTCCTTTAGCTATGTTTGGAAACCCTAATTCCAAACAAATGAATTCTTTGCATACATGAAGTATTCTTAACCTTGATTTCTTCTGACACTATGTGGATATGTGCTATAATCATGAACATGTATTTGATAAGTATATCAACTAGTTTCTAGTTATGGATGAATTTGTCAAGGGAATTAGATCCCCTTGAGGGATGGCATGGACATGTTGAGTTAGAAGGCAATGTGCCTGGCACAAAAAGGTAAGGTAACTAACATGTTGTTATGTTTATTTATGCAGTGAAAATTATGCATTCATGGAAATATGATGTAGGGGATTACATGGCAAAGAGACTACCAGAAAATCTTGAAGAAGGCTCAGGCTCAGATTTCCTTTGGAAGCATTGGGAACCATGGGGATTGATTCATGGTGTTTTTTGTTAGTCTTGTGCTTTTGGTCTTTTGTGATTTTCTTGTGCTTGATTTGTAGTTTTGTTATTTATAGTGCATGATCATGCCACTTTGTTTGTGGTGTCGTATCGTTATTGGTTTTCAAGGTATGCTTCTTGTTTGTTTCTTGTCCTTGCCTTTTAAGTATTGAGTCTAGGGAATTGGCTAGGAAAGAGGAAAGTTAGTGGAGATCGAAGAGAGATGAATGAAATCCAGTAGGAAATTTACGACTTAGATGAAACTGGTGCATGTATGAAGGAAGTTCAAGGAAAGTGTATGACAACCAGTTGGACTGGTTTGGTCCATCGGTGTAAATAGATGATGATAGAACAATCATGGGAAAACTAATCAAGAAAAGTGAAGTAAATGGATCTGAGGCATTAGATTCCTTGGCTGTGTAGGGAACGATCATTCTCATTGTAGTGCATGGTGTACATGGATAAAGGGAGTTCTCTTGACCTTGACCTTATGATATTTGGTAATTATGATCATGTTTATATACATGTATGTATGTATGTATGTATGTTGTGTCTAACAAGATCATGATTGTTTTATGCTAATATTTATGTATATGTCTCTATGTATCTATGTAGCCATGTCACTATTTGACAGGGTTGTCAGGGATCATTCTTATGTAGGAATGATTGCATATGTAAGAGAATGGCATGATGAAGTTCCTACTCTTATGGGAACCAAGTGGGAAGAGTAGTCATGAAAAATATATGAGGTCAATATCATGTCCATATGAATTGATATTGTATGCTTGTATTATGCCTATACTTATGTGATGATAAGTAATGCTAAGGGATACATCAGTGAAATGTAGTGTGGTTTGCGGCATGTTGGGACAAGCATGGATAAGACACTGGAAGCAAGGTTTCTTGGTAGAGACAATGTGCTTTCAGATGTGAGGTACTACTGTTGTGCATATGTTTTATATGTTGTACATGTTGCATCTTTCATGTTGTGTGTGGGAAATGTTGTGTATATATAGTGTGTGTACATGTTGTTTATGCAATGAATATGTACAAGGTGGTACATATAATGTTGTGTGAATGTTGCATATGTAGCATTGTGTACATCGGGTGCTATGTACATTTTTTATATGCAGTGATATGTACATATGGTTTTGTGTGTGTGATTGTACAAGTGGTGCTATGAGCATGTGGTGTCGTGTACATGTTGCACATGTGGTGCTATGTGCATTTGGTGTTATGTACATGTCATGCATGTGATGCTATGTACATGTGGTTTCGTGTACATGTCATGCAGGTGGTTTCGTTTACATGTGGTATTGTGTATATGTTTTACATGTGGTGCAATGTACATGTAGCATTGTGTATGCATTGTGCAGGAGGTGTTGTGTACATGTGATGTTGTGCATGTCATGCTGTGTTGGTGGTGCAGTGTATAGTTGGTATTGTTTACATGTTGTACATATGGTATTTTTGTATGTGTGGCATTATATGCATGTCATACATGATGTGTTACGGGCATGCGGTACTATGTATGTGCATTGTGTAGTCATGGTATCGTGATATGTGTATTCCTTGTGTTGTACACTAGGTGTAGGAATATGAGTTATATGTGAGGTGTAGGTGCATGTATTGCACAATTTTGTGTGTCATGTGTGGATGTATATGTGTGATGCACACTATGTGTATGTGCACATGGTTGAGGAGAAGGAACCAGGTGTTTTTCGCGAATGGAAACAGATCTAGAGTGCATACAAAATAAGGACAAAGGTAGAAGTCAAGGATTGATTAAAGGATAAGTATTAGTATTTTATTTCAGTGTTATTATGCATGTGATTTATGTGATTTATGATTTTGATCTATGATGGTTATGTTTTGAGCTAACCTAATGTGATATGTTTATACATGATGATTTGGACAAAGATGCTAGTTTGACTTCTTGCGAGAGGAAGTAAATAGGATTGAAAGTATACCTTATTGACGAGATACAAATGAGGTATGATGTGAATTTATTTTGAATCTAATGGAAATTATGTGTTTGGTACAATAATGCATGAACATGCCCAGTTGGGTGGTTGAAATTGACTACAAGAATTTGCAACAATAAAGGAATTGGAACATGCAACAAGATTCTAGTAAACCACTTTAGGAGAAGGACCATTGTGGGACACTGGTACCCAATACTGTCCATTGGGAGTGGGTCTTGGTGTAGGGCCTAGTGATCCCTGGATCAAACTGTGGATTATGGTAAATACTCAAAGACTAGGAGGCACTCAAATTCCTCACGGTGTAGGTGGAGAACTCTAGTACCATCCATGCTTGTTTGGTTCTTTTCGGTTGGTTATGAGTCCCACATTCATGTTTGGAATATGGCACATGGGTTATCGACTGAAGAGAGACTTAGCTCACCCAATCTATGGTCAGGTGGAACGTGGTAGCCCCATATCTAGTTGGTTTTTGAATTCATTAATGAGAAATTCATTCCCTTCGTTTTCATGTCTAAATGTATTGGTTTATAGGTGGTTTTATGGATGATATATTTATGTTATTTATGTTGTTAGTATGCTGGTTATATGTATGATTTATGAAAATAGATATGTATGGCTATTGGTATGTTTTTAATTGTAAATGAATGGACAATGTATTGATGAAATAATAGATGATATTGCAACAAAAGACATGAGGGAACAATGATTCTTATAATTTCTATGATAAGTATTAGATCCCTATACTTAATTATGTTATTTACACCAGTAGATTACATGTTTGCGATAGGTTTGATGAAATGCCTATCATGACTAGTAGGGGTCTGATTAAGGGCTTGTTTAATTAGTTACTTCTACTTCATTGTTTCTCTATTATTTTACTATTCTTAAGATATCATTCCATTCTGGGCAGTGACTTGGGCTATTGGCTAGAAAAAGTAGCTCAAATCCCAGGGACGTTGGCACTGAACTTGACAAATTGGTCTCTGGACACTAGCATGTAGGCCTATGAGAGTGTGCAAAGGTCCTTGGATGCTTGAATTACCGAAGAGAATCCATAGGGCAAGTGATAAGAAGTTTTAGTGGGACCTAGGGGAAAGTTGCCTGAAATGTTGGCATGGTTATTATGGGTCTTGTAGCTAATGTAGAAGGAATACTTGTTGTGTTTCTGTCGATTCTATTTCCTTAAGGTCACATAGGAGATTGAATCCCACCATAGTAGCCTCTCGTTATTTACCCCGGTTGGTTAGTTACTTGGGTAGATGTGGGAGGAGGGTGTTACATATATATATTGAAGAGATCATAGAAGGTAACAATTAAGTGATGTAGAGGTACTAATTTAAATAAATTGTTCAATTAGCTAGTCTCAGTGATGATGATAACTTTGTAGTGGGTTGTCATGGAAGTTAATATTTACCTTAGCCTTTCCCTAACTCCTATCATTACCTTGAACATATGATGAAAAACATAAATGAATGCACTAGAAAAAATCACATGAACACAACTACTATTAAAACTGAATTTAGAATCATTTGATTATCTTCATAAACTTCTAGAGAAGTAGAATGATGTTTCTTGGCTACATCAAATGTTCAACCTTCCTTACTTCGAATTAAAATGCTTATATATATTGTAACTAAAAAATATCTAATTTAATACAATCCTTTACAAAAAAAATTCTTATGCAGAATAATTTTGATATATCTAATTAATACAATTAAAAAACAGAAATCTAATACTGATTCTGGAAAATCTGCACATTATTCAAGGATTTTGCTTGCAACTACTGCCTTAATATTTTTATCTTCTCTTTGTTCTCCTATCTTTATTTTACCGACACTTGAAAAACTGCATATTATTCCTGCCATTTTGTGATGCTACCTGGAATTCTGCATTCAGTTTACTCCAGAAGTTCGAGGAACTTATCCCATTTATCATCAGATGGCATGAAGATTTATTTACCTTCCTGTAGGCGTCATCGACTTTCGTATACTTCTCAGAAGTTGTATTAGTAATGAATAAATGATGGAATTCATGCAATATAAATAATTCATATTCTAAACCTTCTATAAAAGCTCTGCGACCTATGATCCCTTTTAGCTTGGAAAATCTTAACTTATCTAATGCTATGTCATGTAATTTGTAGTGGTAATTCCCAAGTGGAATCAATTGGTCACTATAATCCCTTAAGGATGGAAGTCATTTTTGCTGGAGGATAGAAAATTTTGTTTGGAACTTTTTAATTTGAGATTCCAAGTTTTGACATTAATTTTCCAGCTGCAACATTAATTTCCTTTTTTTCAATACCTTTCTGACCTCTAGGACTGTGTCTTTCCTATCTTTGATTCCCATCTCTTCAAGATCATATTTGGTTTTTTAGTTCAACATTTTAATTATTATTTGTGCTTCTCTTGGTTTGTGATCCAATCCTTCTTTGATTTCTGTTATGGTTGCTTTTTCTTTCTATACCAGTTTCTATTGTTAAAAAATTATTCCAATGGATGTCCACATCTCTAAAATGGTACAATTAGTATCTATCCATATTTTCTCCTTTGCTTCATATAGTGAATGTGCACTAAGTGACTCATCCATGTATTTTTGAAGTTGTTTAGTTAGTTTGAAGTTATTCTTCACCTCCAAAATATATGCATTATCTGTCTTAATTTTACTGTCTTCCATTCTCTATAGGAATGCCTTCAATTTTTCTATTTCCACATTTCTTAAGGATAGATATCCCATGACTTTTGATAATTTTTTAGTGGCTTCTCGACTGGTTGATTCTATTTGCACTGTAGAATTTCCTCCATTTATTTGTTGTTCTTTCTATTTTAATATATTTTCCAATTTTTTCTCCATTTTTCGGATCTGAATATTCTATTTATATCCTTTTTAGCATATTTTATTTCTCTTTCTCTATCTGCCCCATTTACTAAGTTTGGGGATGTTCTATTGTTGGAAATTTTATCCTCTTTCTAATTGCTTGAGTGTCTGCGTTCCTATTTTTTATGATGTCTTAGGAAACGTTAACATCATTAGGACCTAATCCTAATTTTATTTCCAAATATTCTAATGATTTTATTCCAGTATATTTGGCCAGGGAAGACAACTTTTCTAGCTTGAGATGTGAATGAATATTGTTTAAGGAAGCTGGTAATTTTGACATCTCCATTGAAGAGCTTGTCAATGAGGAATAGATCATATCACCTTCATGTTTAAGAAGGTCAATTTGATCTATTCGATTAATCTTCTTTGTGTCAAAATTTTTATAGAAGTTTTGTAGTCCTTTGCACTTTTAGGAACTAAAACCTTTGGTTCAAGGAATGCTAATTGAAACTACCCTTTTTCAGGGTCAAGTGTAGATAACAATTTAGGTTGAGTAGTGGAAGTCTATTTCCAAAACACAGAATATGTAGAAGTCTTTAATTCTTCATTCTTCTTCTTCATTTCTCCGGATCTTGCAAAAATACTCTACTATTCTAAAGAAGGATAAGCAAGGGAATCTAGAACTATTTCTTTAGTTTGTTGTAGAAAATACACTGTCTCCCTTGATAGTACCATTTTCGTAGGTTCCTATCAATTTATGACCTCTGATGACTCTTCTTCTACATTCATTGTTTTCCTCATTTTTAAAACATTAAATTTCATTGGTCTATGACTTGAACCTGTAGGAGATGTACTCTCACTAGGTACTTTAAATTATTTTTCTTTCAACCTTGGGGTCTCTAGAGTTGTCTCACTAGATATTCGCTCCTCCATCTCTTGCAAGGTGTTTCCCCTGATATCTCCTGATTTACATACTGGTCAATTTTTGGTGTGGATATATAGATATAAGGAGTTGAATTCTGTTCAATGTTGATATATGAAACTATTTGCAGAGGGTCATCAGGCCAGCTAAACCTCAACTTAAATGTCATTCGTTTCAATAAATTTTCAACTTCTTCTTATGCTACTCTAGTATTAACTAAATGGATATACTTGTTCCTTTAACTTAAATTGAGCCTTCTTCTTCCTAGCCACAAAATTAATTTCATCCATGTTCATCCTCTACCTAATGAATTCAATAGAAAAAATTCTCATAGGCA
The DNA here is from genome assembly GCA_000404065.3 of Pinus taeda. Classification (NCBI taxonomy): domain Eukaryota; kingdom Viridiplantae; phylum Streptophyta; class Pinopsida; order Pinales; family Pinaceae; genus Pinus; species Pinus taeda. The sequence goes on from APFE031143859.1 coordinate 15,947, forward strand.
CAAAAATTGGTATCTTGTATGGAGGCAATTCACAACCATAAACTCAGATTTCTATAAATTTTGGTAAAGATACCAATCTCCTACTTTTGAATACTCACTAAGATGTAAAATCCTTTTGATTTTAGTGGATATCCTAGGAATTGTATCACTGCTAAGAAGACACAATGATATGTATAAAAATTGATGTATAAAATCACTGAAATAATACTCTGAATTTTTCCTGACCAATGAGGTCTAGTGGAGAACTAACTATGGCCTTCCTTGTGAATCCAAATTTTGCAATGAAATTATGAATCTTTCTGACTAGTGATACAAGAATAGATATACCAAAATTGACTGATGTTTGAGACCCCTTAGCACTAAAATTTAAAAATTGTTCATGGATAAAATCTGACTAAAATTAAAGAAAATTGAGGGCTTTTTGCTAGATGAAAATACTAAGAAAAATCATAAGATGAATTCATCCACCCATTGATCATTTTAGTATCCTAAAGGACAAAAAACCATGGAAATAACCTATGTGGACATTTATGGAAAGATGGTAGAAGAGTAAGGTGGATTTGTTTGAGGTAATTCAGAATATTCAGGAAGAAAGGACTCAAAATTATGGGATCACTATTGAAAGGTAAGTTTTCGATAAATTTCCATCAAAGAGTTCGCTAAAAAAGGATGACAAATTTATGAGGGTTTATCTCCAAAGCTTGACAAATTGATTCTGGGGTTATAAAAAACAAAATTTCATTATTTCCGGAAATTATGGCCCTTTGACTTGGAAAATATTGGCTTTCGCACTGGGTGATGAATTCGGGGAAGTGATGGGTTTGAGGGAAACAAAATTGGGGCAACATGGACTCCCAAAAGTAGACTCTCATCATCAACTTCTTAAATTTTTTTGAAATGCCCAATTATGAAGCTCATAAAGGTCAAATTCACATTGGGTTTCTGTAATCTTAAAATGAGTATCAACAAGGGGAAATTAATCTAAATTAGGTACAGGGGGTAAGGTCAGGATTTCGATAGTTACTTTAGAATTCTCTTTCTGACTTTCCGTTATAAAAAATGAAAGAACATAGAATGATTAAAGAGAATGCCTAGTGAATTTGTGATTGGTAGCACTGGTTAATTACTACAATTTGATGATTTGGTGTCACATAGTGTTTTGGCTAAGAATGACATATAGAAGATCAATAGCTTGGTAGAAGCGATTTAGGCTTATCAGTAATTCTTCAAAAAAATTATTAGAATAATCATTAATGGCTGGTCTACAATTAATAAGAAGAACATTGACAAAAGTGATTTTGATAATTCAATGGTCAAATTATTAAATTATCGAGGAATGTGTTGATGGTTATTTTGGCGGAATGTGTGGTGGTGGGCTAAAGTAGTGGGAGCATTAGTAGAGGGTGGGAGCAGTGTGTGGGGGGGTTCCTGCAATCCCTGGGATGTTAACACATACTAATGGGTGGTAAAATTAATATCATTTCTTGTAAACCCGCTTATTTTACCATTGGGATTGCGAGGCGTCCAACAATCACTTAATGATTGTTGATGTGAGTAGGATGGATCTGGTACTTATGAATATACCTAGACATAAATTTCTTCCATGACAATCTTTATTTAAATAAAAAAAATAACTATTTAAACACTATATGTTCATTCCATAATAAAATCTAAAGCAACATTTAATTTAGTGTGCTTTATTACAAAGTGCTTAAATAAAATTAAGTTAACTGTTTTTTTCTAGGAATCTATGACATTTAAAAGATAATGCATAGGCAAAAAGAAGTTACAACAATATTGAAAAACCTCTACCCCCTTATTGTGGATTTCAATTAAAATAAAAATTGATTTGTGGGTGTAACTTGACCTCTAGCAATCACAAAATTAATTTACACATCTCATTCACCCCTACTAGAGATGAAAATCAAACCCCTTTTTGGCCGCAACCCAACTTGGCCTAGTTTTTTCGCAAAGACTCGTCATTTTGTGGAGTGGAGTGCATAATGGAGTACGAAGTGGAGTGTGTAGTGGAGCAGTTTGAATATACCACATGGTATAATGGCTTCAGGATAGCGCAAAGCCCCTTATTTTTGTAATAATGTAAATGATCAATGGATTTTGGGACCATAGGTGCTTGAATTAGGGAGTACATGGTATTTGGACCATGGTATTGTAATGATGTACCCTTCTATTTAATAGGATATATAGGGTCAAATAATAAGAATAAAAATCAACTCTTATGATCCAGATCTATGTTATGGTCAAATTCTTATGATCTGTAGTTGGAAGAAGAGGTGAGGCTATACAACTGAGTACGCAAAGGCCTAAGTCTGTAGTTGAGTGTGTAGATGACCTGCAGCTGAGTGCGTAGGTCAAGAAGTTTGTTGTACATAGAATCATTATATTGGAAACAATTTTGTTTGTGGACGTAGCCCCACATTGGGGTGAACCACGGTAATTTGGTGTCTTCATGTGTATATTTTCTTCCTACATGTTGCAGCATAGTAGTTTATTACAATTACACTTTATTTTCAACACAATGATCATTTATGAGTTTATATGATATGCTTAACTCATTAATGTAATGTGGAGAAGTGATTTATGAATGTTAAGAATAAAGAAAACATAAAGATACCACATCTCCATGTCCCTCAAGGTTGCAGAAACCTAGTTCTGCATCCTCCCATAGCCACTTCAGGTGAGTCTGTGATCTGCTTATAGGTTGTTGTTGAAAGGGTCAGTGATTGAGGGTTTTGTTGGTGCCTAGTATAGATTGAACTTAATTCAACTGAAATCACAACCAAAAAATTGTTCCATTGTCGCGACTAGGATCTGTTTGAGGGATATGTGGATGTGGAACCCGTCGAAGAAAGAGATTCAAGACTGGCTAGAACTTAAAGAGAGAGAATTTGCATATTAAGAGAATAGAAACCCTTGTCTCACATCTAAATCTTGGTCACAAAAGTATATTTTTATATATCAATACAAGATTTTCTTCACACCATTTCTTGTTTATTTTTAGAGTGGATATCAAGATTGACCTAAAGAAAGGACTATTTTAAAGGTGAAGAAACTACATTGTGGAGTCCTAAAATAATACAACAACTCAAGAGAACTGAAGTTTGACAATAGGATTTCAAGGGATGTCAATTTATAGATTCATAAGATCATGGGAGGATTAATTACTGAGTTCGCAGTAGACTCAACTGCATTCTACAATGAAGGAGAGTGACAATCCTTCAAAGGACTGCGAGGTAAGTATTTGAAGTCTTTGAAACTTTGGATTAATATTCTTTTGTGTGAAAAGGGATTTTTAGGAATGCAGTCACATGGCTAGTTTACTTACATTTGGAAGAATAGAGAATTAATTTGAGCCAGAAATCACAATAATGCAAAGTGGAAAATGATATAGAGTAGATACCAGAAAGAGAGCTCAGAGGCAAGACCTGAAGATATTTACAGGGACTGAGTATAGTCCTATTTTGAGTAAATCTGAAAGTGAAAGAGAAAATAGCCACCTTGATAAACCCCATGTAACTTCATAGTATTCACCTTCCCAGCCTGAGAGTTTGTAGAAGCCGGAATCTAGTAATCTGCAGGGTAATTTGGCTCTCCCCCCTCCCCCCCCCCCCCCTTCTACCCTTACCCCCATTCCCTCACCTACTACTCGTCCCCTCCCCCTCCAAGAAGAAATATGGTTGATGATATTAAGCTGTCTATTTTCAAAGGAACTAGATTGGAGGATCCAAAACATTTTTGGTTTTTATATGAAGATGTATGAACCGTGAAGTACATCAATGATGAAAATATAATGAAAGCGCAACTCATTACGAAGTTTCAAGATAGAGCATTGACATGGTATATGATGTATTCAAATAATCAGATCAGAACATATAGTTGTGCTGATTAAAGAATTTAAGAAGCTAAAGTTTGAGTCACAGTGCATCACTAAGTTGAAAGAAATTAAATAGAAATCTACTAAGTCTATTTGGTAATTTGATAAGAGATTTAAGGTATCTTTAGATCAAGTGAGATTTTACATAGCTCCATAGCAACATCAATGATGGTTTATAGTTGTGTTGTTACTGCATATCAAATTGCATTGATGCAACAAAAGATAACAAGTCAAGATGATGCTCTATAGATTGTGATGAAGTTGGAAGATTCACCTATAGAATATACTAATGCAAGTATGCAATAGATTCAGAGTCAGCTGACAAACCTAACCCTGCAAATACAAGATATCAAGAAAAAAAAAGTTAGTCAGAGAGGAAGTATGGTGTACAAAGTGTAGATCGTAGGGCCATTCTAAAGAACAATGTCCTATCTTCACGGATGACATGGCTAGTGGAGCATAGAATCCTTAAATGTAGGATCTAGCATGTGGTGCGAGATATGTAAGACCATAGGGCAACATCGCTCAGAATATTGTTACCTATTACAAAAATATTTGCAAACTCCAAGGAACCTATATTGCAAATTATGTAAATCAGTAGGACATGATGAGAATAATTGTCAAGCTTATGAACTAATGATGGAGCATGGTGCTAACACTGATAGAATTCAGGTAGAAGAACATGGAAGGAAATGGACTGCATGGTGGTCGAGGAGGCTACCAAGGAAGTGGTTGAGGTGAGGGTGCTGGTTGAGGACATGGACAAATCATTTTCTATAATTGTGGCTAGGCATGTAATTTTGTGAGAGATTGTTAAAACCCTACACTGACATGTAAATATTGTAAATCCTTTTACCATGTAATTGAATAATTCCTTGTACTTATGGAAAAGATGCAAGAAAAAATAAATCAGTAGCCGACATAGAATAACAAATGTGGACTGTTGAAAATAGAACCAATGAACCTCGAATTAATATTGTCACTAGAAGTGGAGCTGTGATCGGAAGTGATAAAGAAGATGAGAAGAATGAAGCTGAAAGTACACGGGTTAGAAAAATTGTTAAGAAAGTTCCCGTTTTTTATATTCAGAAAGAAAAAGAAGTATTTATGGAAGAAAAGTGAAGTTTTATGGATATTAGAGCTTCGACATCTAGTGCAAAACCAAATCCCGATCAGAAAAGTAACTTTAACATGTCATCAACTTCGACACATGATCGAGCTTTGACTCAAGATCAAGCTATTGAAACAAGAGAAATATTCAACAAATAAAGTAGGTATTTTAAAGTATTTTCTGCAGACTTGTATGAAATTATTAAGAGATTAAAAGGATGTAGAAGGGCTTTTGGAGTTCATATATTCTTGTGCATCCAAGGAAACAATGTGAAGTGTGATGCACACAGTCAATAATTTTCATTGACAAAAAAGATCTAGAAGAGAGGTGAGGCTTAGTGCACAGGTAAGAGTATATGAGATGGATCAAGTTATCTTCTATCAGGGATATTATTCTAATTTCTTGATGAAGAATACATGTGAATTAATCAGTAACCCAAAGCTACAATAGTCACCTATTTAGTTAAGGATGGAAAATCAACAAAAGATCTTCCCTCTAGGAAGACTACCAAGTGTCATAGTAGATATTGAAGGAGTTCGCACTATTGTTGATTTTGAAGTAATAGAGATCGTCGATGGAAACAACCCTTACCCTGAATTTCTTGGAATTTATTGGGCAAATGATAATATGGCCATAATTAATCTAAAAAAGAGACAAATGATATTTGAAGGAAGCAATGTAAGGGTAATTGTGCCCTTGGATCCCTTAGAAGGAGTAAGATATACATAACGAGTCAAAGAAGAATACTGCATAGCTGATATAGACAATATCTATTGAATGATAGCAAAGGAATATGACTTTGTTAACCCTACTACAGAGGGAAAGTTGAGCTGGGAGCATGATAGTTCTTGTAACTTAGACTTAGAAGAAGAATTGGAAAACTGGAAGAATAGTCTACATGAAGTATCCACAAGGCGATGTGCAAGAATTACTAAATCAGCTCCCTGTATGATATCCAAGTCATGTAACCTACCTTCTTATGATGGTTTAGGTGATGTAAATATTTTTCTTGATGAATATGAAGGACAAGCTCTAGAAAATCAAAGGTTTCCAACCTTGGATATAACCTAGAAAGCTACCCCTGCTAGATGGTGGAATGCACACAAGAAGAATATAGAAGACTGACATAAATGTCGACGATTGATGTGGATAAGGTTTTGACAGATAGATATAGAGATAGAGATAAAATATGATGGTGAAACTAATACTACGAAGCATATCTAGCTATGCACTACAAAATGGAAGGAGATTCCATGACAAGAATGGGTACATGGATTCATTCATACATTACAGACCATCCCTATGAGTTTGTACATAAAAAAAAAGCTTCAACATGGTACAGTGAACTAGGAAAACGTGATTGATGGCTTCATATTAACATTTAGCCTTGAGAATGATTGCCCATACATAGATTTGGCCTTTCAAATAGTTAAGAAGAAGATTTTTGAGAATGTAACCCCACTAACATGGTAGCAACCTGATTGGGCTATGCAGATGGAAAATCTATTGGAATGTTATAACCATACTGCATATGATGAAGAAGATCCTCACAAAATCGACATAGCAGAATCATAAGGATGCCATGAAGTAACTGTACTTGAGCTAGAAATACCATATATAATGAATCCATTGAAGACTAAGAAGGTGAATGTAGGATTAGAGAAGGAACCTAACTTTGCAACAATATGATACCATTGGGATGAAGCGTGTAACACCCCCTCCCAAGTCTACCCAAAGCAACCATTCCAACCAAGGTAGACATGAGGACAGATGCTAATACAATCAGATTTGACCTCCTATGTCACCTTAAGGAAGTGGAATCGATGGAACATCACATATAGTCATCCAACAACATCAACAGAAACTACACGACAAGTTGGCCACTTAGACAGCCTGTCCCTGGGTCCCATTACTATTCTACAGCTCGTAGACCATAGTCACTCTCATGCTATGGGAAGGGGAGCAACCAACAACCCAAAGTCTGTCTCATAGGCCTGCCTTCCAGTGACTATGGACCAGAATTTCCAATTTTGTGCTAATGACCTCGAGATTTAAGCCACTTTTCTAGCCTAGAATCCCGACCTCTTCCTAGAATGTGTTGTAACTTCCATAATTCATTAAAAACATGATAACAATTTTGATCAATCAAAAATCACCCTTAAGACTAGGCATGAGCATCCCTAATCAGGATTGGCATTCTATCAGACACTTGGTAGAAATGCAACCTACAGGTCTAGGATATAAGACAGAGCACAAATGACTGAAATAACTTATGAAACATAATTAGAAGGATCACCTCCTTCTCCATTAAACTAGTACATCATCAATTAGGTCTTTCATCCATCCATTTAACAGTTACAAGTAAATATAAGAAGTAACCATGACATAAACCAATCATTCAACCATGCTTATAGCCAGCATAAAGCAGTATAAATATCAGAGATATGACAACCATAAAATCCACATATAAATCAGTGAAAACGTAAGAGAACTTAGCTTTTATTAATCATAGGAAAATCTTACCATGTTCGGGAATTCCACATACCACTTGACCATAGGCATGGATGAACCAAATCTCTCTTTTAGCCAGTCACCCCCATGCCATATTCTAAACATGAATGTGAAATCTAATAAAAAACCAATTGAGGAACAATGAAAGGAATCCAAAGGTTAAACCACCTCCACCCTCACTAAACCATGGTCACACCAAGATTGGTGCTCTAATCACCTCTTAACAAAACTTGGAATTCATTCCGGAATCCATCACTATCCTTAAGGAATTTTCCATCTCCTCATCTCTTAGGCTTTAACACAATCCAAAACCGGATAACTAGGCCCTAAACTAAGACTACTCCCTCAAGCTTTACCATGTATCTTGCCAAAACTAGTCAAGGGATTCCTAGGCCTTTGGGAATGAACCTTGGGACCACCTCCACCCAAGATTTCAAAATCCATCCAACAATTCCAAAGTTCTAAAATCTAAATAAACATCCCAACATACCATGGTATTTAGAAAAATGATAGGCCAAGTTGAAAACCATTGTCATAACCCAGCAAGACCATGCCACCGACATTAAGAGAAGCATACACCAACATGCAAAGCCATGGATGTCCAAACCAGCTAGGAAATCACACATGCAAAAGGTTACCCACAATATTCATGTTGAAGCTACTTGTTCCTACTTTACTTTCCTTCTTCCTTTCTTGTTTTTCCTCTCCTTTCCTTGCCTTCCCTTTCCTTTTCTCCAAACTAGAGTTCTCCAAGAAAACTCTAAGTGACTAGGAGTGAGAGAGAGAATAATGAGAGAGCTCCAAACTTGAACTTACAAAACGTTACCAACTGATCCTCAGAAGCCTTTTTATAAATGAGCCCTCTATTTTCTTCATTTTCCATTATTTTCCTTCAATTTCCTCCTCACATGCAACATGTGACTTTTCACCTTACTTTTGTCCTAATTTCCTTTATTTTCATAAGTAAATGTGCCAATTATGCCTTTTTTTCCTTTTAATGCGTTTGCCTTAGCCTTTGTCAATTTTCCTTAGCCAAGGCACACATCCAGTGAAGCCCACTAGGATATATTTGCCCAACATTCAGCTTGGAATATGTGTCCCTTACCTGTGGTATAATTTTTCCTTTATTAAATTTCATTACATGGACTTTTCACCACGGCTATTACAAAAAGGCAGTCAGTAAAGTTACATGGCTACTTCATGAATACCAAGAACTGTTTCCCAAAAAGTTCAGAGATTAAGGGTATAATAGGAGATCTAGGAGTCATGAAGATTCCCCTTAAGCTTGATGTGAAGCCAGTCAAACAAAGACTTTACATGTTGAACCCAAAGTATAAGAAGAAAGTAAAGATAGAACTTGATAAGATGATAGCAATAGGAATTATTGAATGAGTAGAAGAACTGGAATGGGTGAGTCCTATGGTGGTGCAAGAGAAGAAGACTCAAGGAGAAAATAGGATTTTTGTTGATTTGAGCAAGTTGAATGATGCATGTTGACATGTTCCCTTCCCTACCCCTTTCATAGATCAAGTGCTAGACAATGTAGAATCTTAGGAAGCTTACTCATTTTGAGATGGATTTTCAGGTTATCATTAGTTTATTATTGCACCTGAAGATCAGCATAAGACCACATTTTCTACAGAAAGGGGCTCATATCAATACACAATAATTTCTTTTGGATTAAACAATGCCCCTGCTATATTTTCTAGAGTGGTCGATGTAGCTTTTAAGGAATACATCCATAGGTTTTAGAAGTATACTTTGATGATTGGACAATACTTGGATTGTTGAGAAAACATAGTGAAATTTTAAGACTTATGCTCGACACATGTAGACGATATTAGATCTCTTTGAACCTTAAGAAATGCTTATTTTGTGTACCCTTAGGCATATTGTTGGGACATATTTTTTGTAATCAAGGAATAAAGGTTGACCCTGCTAGGATTGATATCATTGTGAATTTTCCTCCACCTAAGTTAGCAAGGAAACTTCGCACTACATTGGGACATACTGGGTATTACAAGAAATTCATCAAGGCAACACATATTTCATTAAAATTGGAAATACTTTATTACAAGGACAACACTAGAATTGAGCTTTTTGGTTATTTTGAAATTCTAGATCCACTTATTTACTTCCAAATTTAACGAATTAGTATGTGCAGATCACTGCACCTATAGAGAAATAGCTAAAGAATGATGCAAAATTGTCAATGGAATGAATAATGTTAGAAGAGCCTCAACATATTGAAAGAAAAAATGATAGCCACACCTATATTAGTGTTCCCTGATTGGAATAAGGAATTCAATGTCCATGTGGATTCCTCTTGTATAGCTATGGGAGTAGTATTAGCACAACCTAGTGCAGGAGAAATTGATCATCCTATAGCTTTTGCAAGTAGAACATTATCTAAATAAGAGAAAATTTACACCACTAAAGAAAGGGAAGGATGGGCCATGGTGTATGGTTTACAGAAGTTTAGACACTATTTACTGGATCACACTTTAAAATGTTTAAAGATAATTTTGCACTAAAGTATTTGGTTAATAAGCCTGTCTTAGGAGGAAATATTTGCAGAAGGTTATTTTTATTCCAGGAATATGACTTTGAGATCATTGTTAAACAAGGAAGACTGAATGCAGGACCTGACCATCTCTCAAGATTGGAAATAGGGGAAGAACCAACCAACATAAAGGATAGTCTCCCTGATGTGTAGCTACAAATGACCATTTTGCAGATATCATCCAGTTTTTAACCACATGGATGGCTCCTTCAGAGTATACTACGTAGAAAAAAAAAAATTAGTGGTTAAGGCAACCAAAATTTCAATAATAGCAATATAGTTATATAATATGGGACCATATGAAATATTGCACAAATATGTTCTTGAATATGAAAGCCATATGATTCTAACAAACACTCATGGGGTCGCAACTAGTGGACACTATGCAAGAAAAGCTACTATGCAAAATTTTTTGAGAGAAGGATTGTGGTGATATACACTATGCTAAGATGTGAAGGAGTACTGAAGAGCATGTGATATGTGTTAATGAATACAAAAAACTTTAAAAAGATATGAGATGCCATTCGTACCACAAGACACATTGTAGGCCTTTGATAAGTGGACTATTGATTTTGTTGGACCCATCAACATACCTAGAAAGAGGGCTGTTGTGAGGTACATAATTACAACAATTGATTACTTGAAAAGATGGGTTGAAGAACAATTAGTAAGGAACTGCAGTACAAAGACTGCTGCAAAGTTTTTTTTGAGTATATATTTTCTAGATTTTGATGTCCATAGATTTTGATGAGTGACTAAGGTTCATAATTCCTAAATACGACTATTGAAGCATTAACTGAGGAGTTCCAAGTTTATCATCAAAAAAGTACCCCTTATCATCCTCAGGAAAATCAAATAGTAGAAGTATTTAATAAAATTTTGGAAAATGCACTTATTAAGGTATGAAATGTGAACATAGATGATTGAGACCTTAGAATTCCAACAATTTTATGGGCTTATAGGACCACATGAAAAAAGTTGACACGTCAGAAACCCTTAAGATTAGTTTATGGATAAGAATCTGTGATGTCCATGGAGTACATCATCCCTAACTTGAGGATTGCAACTTTTACAGATATGGAAAACCCTGACATAATGAAGGAAAGAATGTCACAATTGATTGCTTTGGAGGAAGATAGATTTATAGCAGGATTTCATTAGCAAGTATAGAAAGAAAGAGAAAAGGCTTGGCATGAAAAACATATTAAGCAAAATAAGTTCCAAGTAGGAGACCTTCTTCTCCTCCATGACAATAACTTTGTAAAATTTCCTGAAAAAATCATGATGCATTGGTTGGGCACATATATTATCAAGCATATTACTCATGGAGGCACAATTCAATTAGTAAAGTTAAATGCAGAATTGACTCAGGGAAGAGTAAATGCTAGCAGGTTGAAGTTGTACAGGGAAAACCTTGCCCCTACAAATTCGCTCTAAAGAAGAAAGGAGAAGAGTCTTAGTGCAACCTGTAGTTTAAAGTGGGCACTGGACTATAAACTATGTGTTGTAGTGTTTTCTTCTGAATGATGTACGAAAATAACCCACTTAAGATCGTGGATGAAAAATGATCTCAACAATAGAAATGACTACTAAACGTTGTAGATCTACAACTATTAATAGAAATAAAACCTGCCAAAATCCTGATCTATGCTACAATCATAGTTAAATAGTAAAATGAAGAGTAATAACCCCAAAACATCCAATGGAAACTACATTTGTAAAGAATGATTTTATTATAACACTTGTGAAGGGAAAAAATATATATTACTAGTCCCCCTCTATGCGATGGGTTCTTGGCTATCCTCAAACACCTTCAACTTCTGTAGAGTCTCTCTCCTCTATAATGCATAAACCCAACAAAAATATGGTGTGCGACAATGAAAATAATCAGAATTACAACAATGAGTGCATCAATGAAAGTAATAAAAAGTGAATAATGAATGGAAAACCTTCCTATTTATAAAAAAATATTGAGTTATCCTCGAATAATGAGAAATAATGAAATATTCTTGATCCCGTTCTTGGAATTACCACTTGGAATATTTAATTATATTTGTTTAGGAGGGAAAAGGTACTTAAACTTTTATTTAGAAATAATAAATAAATAAATGATTTATTTATTATCTCAAGGAATTAGTTAATGAATAATAAACAAGTAATGATTTATTTAATTATTCCTAAGGGATTTTGTCAAACTTAACAAAGAATAGTAATTAATTAATGATTAGTTAGTTATTCTTAGAAAAAAATAAGATAAGTAATGATTTATCTATTTATTTTTCATGATTGGGTCAAATTTAACAAGGAGTAATAACAAAAATGGTTTAATTAATTATTCCTAAAAGAAAATCAAATAAATAATAATTTATTTAACTATTCTTCATGTGTTTAACTATAAGTTACTTAATAAAGGTGTTTTTATTAGGTAATTTCTCATAGTGAAAGCAATTTTACTATTGTAAAATTGGTTTTCCATGGTGTACTTCGATCCATCTAGTAAATTAGGCTAGATGATAATTTTTTTGGTGATAATAGATTTCCCCCCAACGTATGAGTGTTAGGAGAAAAACGTATGACCAAAGTACGTTATAAATACACAATCACTTAGACAACACAGGGGAGTCAAGGGGAGAGAGAGAGACTAATGAAGCTGAAGCTGAGAGAGGATAGCGACAGAGGGGGTGAGACTAATGCAAGTCTCCTTTTATGTTTGTGGTACTAGACCTCATTGAGGGGGGAGAGTCATACCCATACCCACCGATATAACTTAGTAAAAACATAGTTGTTCACCCAGAAATATCAAACTGAGCAATAAAGTGCATGCTAAATGGTACATGACACACTGGCATAACAGAGCTAGAAAATAATACAATATGTCCCATATAAATAATGCACCTGGTAAAAATATGAACCAGGACTGAATACAATAATATTTGAGAACATGAGATACAAATTTCGTTCCCTCAAAAAATGGGCTGGAGGGAGGGTAGAACAACCAAAGAAGCCCTTCTAAACAAGGAAGGGCTCTGCAAAACTGAATGGATCATATGGAGGAGACGTGCATGCGAAGAACACTGCGATCGATAGGAACCAAACCCATCAACTCTACGAAACTACATCTAATGCTGTAGCATAGTAGGTATTCATCTGGTCATGCTAGGGGTTACCTGAAGGTCCACCCCCTCATGAGGTCTAAAACATCTCACACACACTCGGGAATCATTGGCACAATCTTCTCCATCATTGGACCATCAAGTGTATGGATCACGAACATTAAGCGACCAAGTCAAAGGGAAATTAATGAGACCCTCTGCTCAATCCATGGTGCTGAACAACAATGGAAGTTGGAATTGATATACACCACCCTCTAGGCCATTCTTCTAGAATAAATGAGCTGATGTTGACAGAATAGGGCCCCAGATAGATGAGGCAATGTGGATCCTTAGCAAAAGCACGAGGGAAAATAGTAATGTGACTAATGGAATAACACCAGGGATAATGGGAAAAGTGGGACTAAAAGACAAACAGACGACTACCCTTGTGAGAGAATAAAGTGCATGGTTGACCTGGCAGCAACTAACTCAACTCTAGAGGGGATGGGGATAGTATCACTGGAGGCCAAAATGGGCAACACAGGATGAATGATATGCAAATATGGATGGAATACTCTAACATGAGATGATGGGCTATGAAATAGACTCCAAGAATGCAAGGGTGACTCATAATGGATTCTTTGAACAAGGGTGACTCGATGATGCTGCCACACAGACTAGGCCCGGTGGAGACCATGAAAACATGTGTAAACAATGGCTACTCATGATGAATATCGAGATATGGTATGACAAGTATTAAGAGGAGGTGCAACCTCAAAATACAAGTGTTTCTTTATGATGAAATTCAAGTTTAAGATGGAACGAAGTGACCCTTCTTTGAAAAGAGGTTTCCTTGTGAAGTGTCAAAATGTCAACAACTGAGGAAGACCCATTATAGAGCTTGGTGAGAGCTTTTCAACAGTGCTAATGGTTCGTCAAAATAAGCTACGGTGGCAAAGAAATGACCATTATTGGATTCAAAACCTGTGATTTTCTCGCAAGTGACCTTACTTGTCTAAAAATGGCCTTAATGCTTCTTAAAATGATGGTTCCTGGTGAGGAATTAAGGAAATGAGAATGAACTACTAGAGGAGGTATAGAATCATCCTCATCCATGAAGTCAGCCATGGGGTGGACATAGAGTAGAATATTTGAAGATATGGTATCAAACGTCTACGATATGTGATGTGCATATGGCTCACTGAAGAGGCCGGTAGGACAAAATATCCAAGGAATGGGAGGATAATTGACCATACCTAGATCGAGTGGGATCTAGGCCAAGACTTAACAAAGATGATGGAAGGGGAAAACCATCATGCCCCCAAGCATGGGATACTAATCTGGTATGCAAAGGTGGGAACGATGCCCCCTATTAGGAGGATTTTGTGTAGTTCCATTATGTTTCGAGTGCTCAAAAAAGGGATTAAAGCATCTCAGCCAACTTGACACGAGATCCTCCAAAGGATATGTAGGGGCCTACGTGCCCCCCCAGTATACTATGGGCATACCAGATGTATTTAGAGCTAAGGGCTCCAAAAAATTATATGATACATAATATGATTATGCATTTTATATGACGATGATGGTTCGCCACTTGTGTGGTTATCTTCTGTGGTATACATGTGATAAATGCGAATCTAGAATGTTGTTTGCAATGGTATCTAAATAGTGATTTTGGGCTCTAGGAACATGACTAAATGTATTGGTTTCAAATTCACGTACTAGTAGCTTCACTCGTAGATATTTTCTAAATAGGACTTGGTTATGCACATGATACACACAATTCAATTGCATGACAAGTAGCAAGGAATCTAAACGAACATGAGGATGAAGGATGTGATGAGGGAGGGATTCGACTAACAAACCTATCACTGCATCATCTTCGACCTGATTATTGGTGGCAGATCCAATGAACACACTATTTGATAGGACTAACGTATGGAAGGGGGTAAAAATGGCCCAGGCTGCCGAGGCTAGATTCTAGGAGAAGTGACTCGCACTATTGGCATGCCCGATATACGATGTGGATGATAGATCCATCTGAAAGGTGAAAACTACAATGGATGAGATTATTCAACCTACCTAACATTATGGCAGAGAGACATGCAAATCAAAGGGATGTGCTGTGAGCAACATTTCTAGAGGTAGAGGGCATTGGGAGAATTAGGAAGGAGATGGCCTTCGAAATCCTCTTGAAGGAATGCCCCCTTACTCAAGTGTAGGTGTAATCAGGGGTTGACATAGCTTCCAAGGTGCCCTCATTAGGCTAGGAGATGGGCAGATGGGTGGAAGGCTAACTACATGATGCGATGGGATTACCTAGTGCATCAAGCTGAGGAATAAGGTTCAGATATGCATCATCTATAAAGGTAGATGATGGTTTGGTGGATGGAGGATATACTGATGTTGAGACCTCGGATTCTATTGAAAAAGGTTCGATAGAAATGTGCACAAGGGTGGTTTGTGCAAAGTGATGTTAGTTTCTTAGGTGAGACCAGTAAGTTAACATGGACTTCCAGAATATTTGACTCAGGGAATTCCTCATGCACCAAAGGTTTAAGTCAAGGAAGTTCAGGACAATTATTGGTGGCATGCCAAAAAACTTCACATAAAGCACACTAATGTGACAGATTTGGGGCTTTGGGGGTTGGAGAATCTTGGGTAGCCATATCCTTAGGTTCGTTTCTCTTGGATTTTCCCTCCCTGTTTGGATGTTGTCGCAACAAGAGTAGGTTCTTGTTGAGGTTGCAATGGAACTGGAACAGTGACAGGGGTCAAAGGGACTGGTTGAATCGGGGTCAAAGCATGATATCATTGCAGCTGATAAGGGAGAGTGCTTGCTCAGGGATCAATGTACCATACTAGGATTCCTAGTGTCCTGTTAGGAAGGACCATCGAAGCAATGATAGGGACAAAAAAGATACTCCCGGAGGGGGAAATATGAAAGGTATTTGTCCTGCAGGGTAATGTGCTAGTGGAATAACTCTTGGATGGTTAAGGCTTGGAGGAACAGTTCCTGGTTGCAACATAGGAGAGGCACCCACAAATGGAGGAGATACTAGGTGGGTGGTTCTAAATGACTTGGTTGTGATGGTAACAAAAGGGTGTTGAGGAGTGAGTTGTTGATCAAAGGTATTGACCTCGTCAGAATCCATCATGAGTATTTGGCAGTCACCAGGACCACAAGGTTTAGGGAGGTGGGATGCTTGACCTGGTTGGGGTTAAGAAGCAACAAATCCTTGGTAAGGGAAAGGATTTGTGAGCATGGCTAGTTGAGGTGGTGCAGGATTCTGAGGCAATTGTTGGCCTCGAGAAGCTGCTTCAGGTTCCCATATATGGCACATCTGGGGTAAAAGGGGACACTCATGTGTATAGTGGCCATCTACACCACAACATGCATAAGGCTTATTCATATGAATAGCCTTGTTTTGCTTGGGTTGACCGCCCTATTGCTGGTTGTTGGTGTTAGGCTGGTTCCCCTGGGGTTCTCTAGGCTAGTTACCTTGGTTATCCTAGTTACCATTGTTACCCTTCCCCTTATTCTTTTTCTTTGAATTCTGGGGATTGGTATCACTCTGTTGTGCAAACACTTGACCATGATGGGGTGGTGGTTGTTGGGCCTGAGGATGCATGGGAGGTTGTGACACTAATGCTTAAGCAGCTAGAGCACCATGTTGTGCATAAGAGTGATCAGCAGTTTTGTAAATGGGTAGAGGCCCTGGAAACATGTTGCTAGTAGGAGGGGAATAAATGTTGGAGGAACTGGTGCCCCCCTGTCGGTAGCCATAACTCTGCTGAGAATAGGGCGAAGAGTGTGAAATGGATCCAACAATACCATCAGTGGCATGAGATGCCCCTGTTCATTAACATTGCCAAGACGAGGGAGGTCTAGAATAACGGTGTAGACATAACCTGATTGAGGATAAATTAGATCATATCTCAAAGTGGTTTGGAGAGCTTCTTCCTCGGTCCAAGGAAATTGGGACGTGACATCTTTCTCAATGGGGGATAAAAGTCTCTTGAGAAACCAATATAGATAAATGCAGTCTTCGAAAGGTGAGGGATGATATGTGATCCTCCTTCGATGCCACTCTTGAACATGGTTGGAAAGGCGAGTAGCAGAGGATTGATGGAATGTGGTCAAAAGCTTAGTACCAGTGTCATACCAAAAGGATAATCAGAAATAGGACAAGAATGCTTTAGCAAGTGTCACGAAAATGGAATGAGAGGCAACAGGCTAGTCTACATACCATTTTGTAGTGTCTCTAGTGAGCATGCATTGGAAAATTCAAAGGCGAATGGAGTCATCATTATGGAGTTGGATGAACACCACATGTGAAGGATTGGACATGGTTGGTAGGATCGTATCCAACAATACCCTCAAACTTTGGGATGTCTGAGGAAAGCTTAGTTGGCATAGAATGCCAACCAGCATCATGGTGTATGGGGTCGTTTATCAACTAGTTTAGATCTAGTAGACTTAACCCATCCATAAAGGGGAGCATTGGGGCTACCGGAGTAGTTCCTGAGACTATTTTCCCTAATGTGACTACCGGTATAGTACTGGAGGCACCACCGGATTGGGGTCGTGCCCTTGCTATGGGTCCAGACATGGTGATGACGTGTGGTGAAGAAGGTTTGGAATCAGATGAGGAATTAGAAGGACTAAGAGAACAGTCAGAATGGGGACTTGGAGGGTTATGAACTCAAACCCGATGGGGAGGAGTAATACGCCCAAGCGGAAACTGGGGGTGAAGGCCTAATAGTCTCTACAGCTGACGCCTTAGTGGTACAATGATGGATGGACACACAGAACATAGAAAGGGTGAAGGGAGATCAACAATATCTCTTATGTCTTTTATGCGGTGAGAACAATTTATTATGTCAAGTCTTCGCTTGGTGGTGTAAACCAAGTGCCCTTCGCTAAAGGTGTGCTTGTGTGTGTAAGTGTATTAATTGATTAAGCCTAGATCATGTTTGTAAAAAAGAAAAAATCTTGCTGCAAATAAACTGAAATAAATAACAAAAAATAAATAGTAAAATGATTAACTAAACCCCACACAAACTGTGTTTGCAAACATTGTACTTCTTGGTGGCTAAACCAATGGAAAATACACTGAAATGGTCAAGAGATCTGAATGTTGGTGTGACTGGGATCAAGCAACTCTAGGTTACTGGAAAGAGGTGCAACAACAACAAAAAACCAGAGGGGGAGATCACTGCAAAAAGATAGGGAGATGGGTGGAAAACCTAGGGCAATCGATGGGACCCTAAGGGAATGACCAAACAAGTTTGAATGTGAAAGTATGGATGGTAGCAACCTATCTTATTAGATTTGAAACAAAAGGTTATAAATCTGGAAAATGTGGCTAAAAGTGCTGCAAAAACTCAGACTTACCACTCAGCTAAACTCCTCTTGGAAAGGCAGAAGTGTACTAGAATCCCTAAGGGATGCTAAATTCCACTTTGACGAGTAAAATAAAATGGATCAAGGCCTGAGCGAGATGAGACAGAGGTCAAACACCCAACAGAGAGCTCTCAAGAAAACCCATAAATATATCTGAGAAAAACCCTAAAACCCAAAAATCACAGGTTTTGACCTATTTTTTGATGAAATTGCAATTTTTTGGCAGAAAGCTACGTTTTGGAGTCCAAATCACACCTTTTGGGCTGAAAAATGCAATTTTTGCTATCAGACTTGTGGTATGAAAATTTCAGAAAAGAGTGTTGCCTTTGCTACAACTGGTTCCCGTGACCTGCAGAAACAACCAGAAAGTTTACAGAAGTCAGAATTTTATCAGATCTAGGGTTAAAACAATAAGAAAAATTAATAGAAGAGAAAAAAGAGGAAAACCTAAGCTAAAAAACAAAGGTCACCCAAGTTTCTGGATCTGAAGTATAAAACCTAGCGGAGTCGCCAATTTTTGTTGGAGACCCAAGGTTGTAAATTGAAATTATCCCTAGTGGAGTCGCCAATTTGTTGTTGTGTTTTCTTCTCAATTATGTACGAAAAGAACCCACTTAAAATCGTGGATGACAAGTGATCTCAACAATAGAAATGACTGCTAAACATTGTAGATCCACAACTATTGATAGAAACAAAACCTACCAAAATCCTGATCTATGCTGCAATCATAGTTAAATAGTAAAATGAAGAGTAATAACCCGAAAACATCCAATGGAAACCATATTTGTAAAGAATGATTTTATTATAACACCTGTGAAGGGAAAAAATATATGTTACCAGTACCCCTCTATGGGATGGCTTCTTGGCTATCCTCAAACATCTTCAGTGTCTATAGAATCTCCCTCCTCTATAATGCATAAACCCAACAAAAATATGGTGTGCAACAATGAAAATGATTAGAGTTACAACAGTGGTTGCAACAATGAAAATAATTAAAAGGGAATAATGAATTGAAAACCCTCCTATTTATAACAAAATATTGAGTTATCCTCGAATAATGAACAATAGTAAAATATTATTTATCCCAACTTGGAATTACCACTTGAAATATTTTATTATATTTGTTTAGGAGGGAAAAAGTATTTAAACTTTTATGTAGAAATAATAAGTAAAAAAATGATTTATTTATTATCTCAATGAATTAGTTAAGGAATAATAAACAAATAATGATTTAGTTAATAATTCATAAGGGATTTAGTCAAACTTAACAAAGAATAGTAATTGATTAATGATTAATTAGTTATTCTTAGAGAAAAATAAGATAAATAATGATTTATTTAATTATTCTTCATGGGTTTAACTATAAATTACTTAGTAAAGGTGTTTTATTAGGTAACTTCTTGTAGTGAAAGCAATTTTACTATGGTAAGATAGGCTTTACATGGTGTACTTCGATCCATCTAGTAAATTAGGCTAGATGATAATTTTTTTGGGGATAACACTATGCTACAGAGAGCCTTGACATACGAAGTTACTGTGCTACAATCTAGATTATGTTGAAGTACATAGGAGCTACAATGTAACAAAGGGTGTTCACTACAATATGGGATGTGTCAAAGTCTACTAGAAAAATATGACCATTAAAAGGGAAAGTTAACGTTAAAACATGGGAAATGTTGCATCTATGAGGACATATTGACAACATCTAAGGATAGATATAAAATTAATGAACACAATATGAGCATAATCTAAACAAAATATTAGCTAATGATGGGGTTAGAAATTGTGAATTGTTATAAAAATCTACCTAATGCCCAGATTTGGCATTGAGAATTCGAGTGTTATTGTTGAGAAGAGATTGCCAAAATTTTTGCTATCGTATGTCATATGAGTGTTCTTGGGAAGAAATTGTTTGTAATTTCATGACAAGGACTTACTTGGAATCATGGAAGCAGTCACAACAACTATTGGTATGCCCGTATCAGCATCATCATGAACACAACAGAGATTCCCATGAAAGGAATCGATTACCGAACAAATAACAAAGAAGAAACATGACAAGAAACCTATCTAGCCTCAATAACAACCCGAACAAGTTAGACATAATGAAGAAGAAGTGAAGAAGGTAGAGCAGATGGAAACGTATGGTGCAACATTTCCATCACCTTTCCCACAATATATTCTGCCAAGAAAACCAAATCCAAAACGAGTGAAACACTTAAAGGATGTGAAATTTGGCACCTTCACACCCATTATTACTAGAGTCAATGCCATTTATTGGAGAAATCCTTGGGAAAATGTCACAGTTGAAGTTTGTAGACTACAACTTCAATGACAAATAAATACCATAGTTTGCACCAAATTGATATTTGAAACAAGTATAGTACCCAGAGAGTGGTGTGACAAGGTTAGAGATGTAGTATTGGGCAGATGGATTGGCACAATCAAGATTGAAGAACATGTTAAATGTGTTGCACTTCAGCAAAAGTCTAGGGAGCATGGCTTGTCTGTGACAATTGCTCGTGTTGGTGCACAATGGATGCCTATGGATGGGGAAGAGGATCCCTATAAACCCAATGTTGATATGGAGAATCACAATACTATTGTATCAAGGGTAGAACCTTGTAGAATAATGTTTTGGAAAAGACCAAGACCGCACCATAGCTGAAAACATGAAGAAGAAATTTGGATTGGAAAAAGGGAAGCAAGGGTATGCCATAAACTCAACCAGTGACCAAGGAGCTCACTTTGTAGCACACATATTGGCTGGGAAAATCATGAGGAAGTCTCGAGATAATGAAGTCCCAGTAGTGGTAGTTTCATTAGTTATGCAATGCACCAATGGGGTTCAGTACAACTAGACCGAATACCTTCGCAAAGAATTTACGGATGACTGCCTCGAGGTTAAGGAAAAAGGTAGCAAATTCCATTATGCATGGTTTATATTGATAATTTTAATGTTGGCATGGAGAGAGACGAAGGATTCGTAATTCCCTCTAATAGCTTCATTTGTTTGTGAAGCTGCACAGTATGCCTCACTATGGTATACCACTCAACCATCACGAGAAATGGAGAACATGATGCTTTTTGTGTTATATCACATGGATTTACATTTGTTGGTGAACCAACACCTTTGCTTCTCGTCAAGACTATATGAGGAGTATAGCTCTGTTGTGAAGTTAAAAGTTGATCTCCATAAATTATATATATAGCCCCATAGGGATACAAAGAAGAAATGGCATCCCCTGCCATATTTGGTAACAAAAGGTGACCTCTTAGCATAGGTACAATAGTGGCAAGATCAATGAATGATTGCAATGGAGATAAAGGAAGAAGATACTACAATAAAGGAGGACACATTGCGGCATGGATAAGTGAGTGGTAAAGATAAAGATAAGGATGAGGATGACTCAGAGGAAGAGGAGAAAGATGATGAGGGTCACCAAGATCCTCCTGAAGGATATTAGAAGAATAAGCAATCGGAAAAGACAGAGATAGAACAACTTGTCGCAGAAAAGAGAAAGGCACAAGGTGAAGCTTCCATGAAGAATAAGAAGAAGAAGGAGGAAAATAAGACAAATGATATCATCCCAATGGTCCTTACTAATGGGGACCTAGATCATATCGGGGATAGGATTTAGGAGGTGACCAATGAATCATGAAGTAAGTTAGAAGATCGCTACGATGCATTTCTAACAAGTGTGCAGGAGAACATCCCATAAATCAAACTATTGGCATAGATAGTTAGAAATCCAGCACAGGTAGTGGAGAAGGTTGAAGAAGAGAGGCAAATAGAGCCTACACTTGCAGTTTGGTTAGCATCGAAACCTATCGGAGCTCTACAGTTTGACTCCACTGAGGTTCAATAGTAGGCTAAATAATGGAGGAATGTCAACATGAACATCACAACAGTACCATTGCAGAGATTACATAAGCTACACTTGGAAATAATAGAGGAGGTGGAGCTGTGTGAATAACACACCTCGTAGCTAAAAATTCAGGTAGAAAGAGAGCGGGCTTCGCTACAACAGAAGCTCAACTAGGTGATCCAAGAGAGGGACCAAGGATTTCAACAACAGCAGAAGATCAAGGAGGTGGTTGAAGCAACATGCAGAGAGATTTCATACCTCGATGTCCAAGAAGAAGAGCAAGCAAAGGACAACATAGTGAAGCTTGACCTTGTAGTTAAAGAATATAATGAAAAAATCACCGTATTATAATTTAAATATGAAACATAGATCAGTGAGATGCAGATGAAGCTGCAGTCAGCCACACCATAGGAAGCAAGAGAATAAAGGTAGACTAACCTAAAGGCTACAATGGTCGTCATCTTTGTAGCGGTGTAAGACTCTGGGAAGCTTCTAGATGAGAGCTTATAGATTTGGACTTCACTGCAGAAAGATCCAAATGTGCAGAAACTGTAGGAAAAAATTCAGCAGAAGCAACAACATCTGAAAGAGATTCGGGCAATTGGGAAGACCTTACCAATCTCGTAAAAGCTCACCATTTCAATGAGGGAAATTTCCTCCATAATAAAATAGAAGAATTGAGGAAGGAAGAATAAGTTTTGATATAGATAACTTAGCCATGGCAGGATGAGGCTCTCCAACATTCCTGTGGAGCAATAAAAAGGTGTCTTTTAAACCCTAATTACCTTCACATTAATTATCAACCCAGGGACGACTTTTTATTTCTAGAGTGTACTTAGTCTGAGGTGGCTATTTACTCAAGAGTAATGTTTTGCAGTATAGTGATTAAAACCCAAGAGTAAATGAATGCTTGAAAAGGAAATCTAATTGAAACAGCAAGAAACTGAAATGTTCTAAACTAAATCATCCATTCAAACAACCATCAATCGAGGATACAGTAGCAATAACTCAATTTCGCCTAGTTTCTGGAAAAGACTCCACATTTTGTGGAGCACAGTGCATAACAGAGTGTGAAGTGGACCGTGCAGTGGAGCAGTTTGAATATATTGGACAATATAAGGGCTTTGGGATAGGGCAAAGCCCCTTTTTTGTAATAATGTAAAATATCAAGGGATTTTGGGACCATAGTTGCTTGTATTAAGGAGTCCATGGTATTTGGACCATGGTATTGTAATGATATACCCTTTGATGTAATAATATATAGGGTCAAATAATAAGAAGAAAAATCAACTCTTATGGTCCAGATCTATGTTATGGTTAAATTCTTGTGATTTGTAGTTGGAAGCAGAGGCAAGGTTGTGCAGTTGAGTGCGCAGAGGCCTAAGACTGTAGCTAAGTGCGCAAACGACCTGTAACTTAGTGTACAAGTTAAGAACTATTTGTTGTACAAATAATAATTATATTAGCAACATTTCTTGTGGATGTATCCCCACATTGAGGTGAACCATGGTAATTTGATGTCTCCATGTGTATATTTGCTTACTATCTATTGTAGTGTATTAGTTTATTACAGTTGCACTTTATTTTCAACACAATGATGATTTATGGCTTTATATGTTATGTTTAAGTGGTTAATGTAATGTGGTGAAGTTATATATGAATGATAAGAATAAAGAAAACATAAAAATACCACATCTCCACGTCGCTCAAGGTTGCAGAAACGTGGTTCTACATCCTCCCATAGTCACTTGGGGTGAGGCTGCGATCTGCTTGCAGGTCATTGTCGAAAGGGCCAGTGATTGAGAGTTTTGTTAGTACACAGGATAGATCGAACCTGGGTCAGCCCAAATAAATCCAATACCCCTATCCATCCATTTTTCACTACTGTTGTTTATAGCAGTTACAATGAAGGGAGCAAAGAGAAGGTATTTTAGATAGTTTGGAGGAAACAAATTCATGCTAGGATGCCAAAATTTGTCAAGCAAAGGGAAATGAGTTGAGATATTTGATTCTTGCCTAACTGAGGTCTTTATTTTCATTTAAATAGAGAGATCAGAGAGAAGTTACAATGAAGATAAGTACAACATGATTTCTTTTAAAAATTTGGATTGATTCTAACTAGTTGATTAACAAGAAAATATATTTCCATCTAACTTCCAACAAGAGCAAGGCGAATTTGGGTTTGCAGCTGAGATTTGGAGGACGGTCGCAACTGCAAATCTGAGAAAATCGTGCTCAAAGAACCCTGCGTTTCTCTCTATACAAGCTGAATTTGTGCAAACCGTTCCTTACCAAGCTAATTGGGCCCATTCTGGACAAAACCCATGTTCCGGATTTCTCAAATTAGTCTTCATTTGCTTAGAATCTCAACCGCAAAACTGTCACTCCTTAAACCAACGAATTTCTGAGTTGGCAGATTTAAAAATCAAATCTTCAATCTGGAAGTTACCTTGGAGGCTAAAAATGGTGAATAATGTTATAAAAAACTTATTAGAACTATCATTGGTAAAATAATGCATAATCATCAATTTATTAGAAATAAAGGAGAATAAATAATATAAGAGCATAAATCATCATAAAATGGATTTATATAATAAATTATAATAAATGACATGATGAAGAATGGTAGAAATGGGTGGAATAAACGTTCACAAGTGACAATAATAATGGCATATTAATGACCCAACAATTCCCAGACAGTAGATGAGAAGCTTTAAGAGCTTTGACAGAGGGAAACAACAATGATGAAAAATGCTAGAGAACCTATGACAGATGCACTATTGGAAGAGGTGTGCAATGAAGAGAAGTAGTTCAAAGAGACTTTATAGCAGGTCAATAATACCTACAACAATATTGTAGCAAAAATCAGAGGCAAGGAAGGTGAGTCACTTGGGATGAGTCACATGTGAGTGTTGGGGGCCTGTTGGGTGTAGCCCAACTTGGCCTAGTTTCTGGAAAAGACTCCACATTTTGTGGAGCACAGTGCATAACAGAGTGTGAAGTGGACCGTGCAGTGGAGCAGTTTGAATATATTGGACAATATAAGGGCTTTGGGATAGGGCAAAGCCCCTTTTTTGTAATAATGTAAAATATCAAGGGATTTTGGGACCATAGTTGCTTGTATTAAGGAGTCCATGGTATTTGGACCATGGTATTGTAATGATATACCCTTTGATGTAATAATATATAGGGTCAAATAATAAGAAGAAAAATCAACTCTTATGGTCCAGATCTATGTTATGGTTAAATTCTTGTGATTTGTAGTTGGAAGCAGAGGCAAGGTTGTGCAGTTGAGTGCGCAGAGGCCTAAGACTGTAGCTAAGTGCGCAAACGACCTGTAACTTAGTGTACAAGTTAAGAACTATTTGTTGTACAAATAATAATTATATTAGCAACATTTCTTGTGGATGTATCCCCACATTGAGGTGAACCATGGTAATTTGATGTCTCCATGTGTATATTTGCTTACTATCTATTGTAGTGTATTAGTTTATTACAGTTGCACTTTATTTTCAACACAATGATGATTTATGGCTTTATATGTTATGTTTAAGTGGTTAATGTAATGTGGTGAAGTTATATATGAATGATAAGAATAAAGAAAACATAAAAATACCACATCTCCACGTCGCTCAAGGTTGCAGAAACGTGGTTCTACATCCTCCCATAGTCACTTGGGGTGAGGCTGCGATCTGCTTGCAGGTCATTGTCGAAAGGGCCAGTGATTGAGAGTTTTGTTAGTACACAGGATAGATCGAACCTGGGTCAGCCCAAATAAATCCAATACCCCTATCCATCCATTTTTCACTACTGTTGTTTATAGCAGTTACAATGAAGGGAGCAAAGAGAAGGTATTTTAGATAGTTTGGAGGAAACAAATTCATGCTAGGATGCCAAAATTTGTCAAGCAAAGGGAAATGAGTTGAGATATTTGATTCTTGCCTAAATGAGGTATTTAATACTCAATTTATATATTTGTACATGTTTCCATTTCTTGTTTGAATTGTATTTTTTAGTTTTAATTTCAAAATTGTGAAAGACGAAATTCTCTCTCTCTCTCTCTCTCTCTCTCTATATATATATATATATATATATATATATGTATGTATGTATGTATGTATTGTATGAATGTATATGGTTTATCTTTTTATTTCTAAGTTAATAACGAAAAAATCACTATACATAAATGGGGACATGACAATTATAAAATGAAAGAGGCAATGGCTTCTATATATGGGGTAGAAGCAACAAAAAAACTAGAAGGTATGGACTTGTCCATGCTTGCTAAATATGTGAAAGAATTGATGAATCTTTTTTTTTTTGCAAAAAATATGGAAAATTAACCCACCTATGAATATTGGCCCTAAAATTTTCCACGACGAGTACATGTATGCATCCTTCATCGGTACATGCACAACAAGGTAGAATATGATGTTGTCTCCTAGAATATCAGAATGATAGATGCCGGGAAAGTGTTCAATCATAGGTTGAAGGACTCATGTCTTCAGCACTTCAAAGAATCTCTACATCTTCCATTCTTGAAGATACCCATGCACCTTCAAAAAGATAGTCATCCATGACATGGAGACTGAATTTGGGATAGGTTGGTCAGTAAAACAAGTGAAAAAAATCACTCAAAACTACTAGAGATTTTTTTGCAACCAAACAAAAAAGATAAAATAAATTCGTCCTAATCTAATGATCCGAAGTTGAACATGAATGCAATAAATTACAAATATAATCATAAACATAGAGATGCAACAAAAAAACACTTCATTTCATTAATAGAAAAATATTGAACTATGCTTACAAACACAATGGAAATAAGATAGCTCGGGGAATTGTAGCTTATCTCTGAGAAGAGATGTGGTGGCTACATTCCTCTGAACTGCGTTACAATGAGGCTAAATTTCCTATTTATTATTGGAAAACATGAGAAAACCCTAAACAACCAAAACCTTAACCCTAGGAGATGTAACACCAAGACTTTCTGGGCCCCATTGGGGTTAGTTGGGCAGCCAACTTCTTGGGGTCGTAACTTGGTCATATTATCTCTATTTCGCATGTATCATACCTTGTTAGAAAGGTCTCACTAAGTACTATATGTTTCAATGTAGGCCCTTGCATATGGCTCTGGGCTTATTGCAAACCCCAAAAAGGGTCGTTTAAGGGGTCAAAAATGATCCAGAAGTTCAAGACTCGAAAAACTGCTAAAAATAGTAAATGTTGTAATGAACAAGCAAACTGATGAAACCGAGTGGGGGGTCTAGGTGGAATAGGAAGGTTGACACCAATATGCACCTGGGTCATTCCTCCAGCCTTTGGAATCTATGGTCCCCATTGCATGCAAAACCTCCATGAGGTGAGGAAATTTATGTTGAACCTGGTCCCTGGTGAACTACTTACCCTAGTGATGGAGATGACCTACTTTGATAACTTGATATGACTATATCCTCTATTGCTGAGTGTTATTTATTTGTATCCATGATTTGATCAGTTGTGGCCTGTTCCATGTAGTTCTAGTTGAGCTCTATTGGTGTGAGCTATTCTACAACATCTGATGTGTCCAACAATGGTGGAAAGTATGGTCAAAGGAAATCTACATTGAACACTGGGTGGGATTTTGAGCTCAAAGGCATTATCACTGATGGCCTTGGTGATGGTGTATGGCCCTTATTGAAGTGGGCGAAGCTTGCGGTGGGGTTCAACAAGGCAATTCTTTTGCAAATGTATCCAAAATTTTTCGCACTCCTGGAACTTGTGTGACACTCGATGTTGATCATGGCATTGCTTGTACTTAGCATTGGCTTTGTCCAACATATCATGGACCTGTTGGAGGATGTGTTGAATGCACTCATTGAAGTTGTTAGCCATTTCAGCTTCAGACTGAACATGAGCCGAATCTACTTGAGTGGCTACAAATTGTATGGCCACGTCAATGGGGCATAATGGATTAAATCCGAACCCTACCTGAAATGGGATGTGTCTGGTTGAGCTGTGAAGAAATCTGTTGGAGTTGTGTTGGGCATAGGGGAGAATTTCCTCCCACATGCGTGGATGCTTCGAGTTGTACATGTGCAGAATGTATACGATCATCCTGTTGACAACCTTTGTTTTCCCATCAATGTGGGAATGGAAAGTCATGGACTTAGTATGTTTTGTATCCAATATCAACCAGAAACTTGACTAAAATGCACTCAGGAATATGTTCTCCCCGATTTGAGATAATTAACTATGGGATGCGAAAGTGTACCCACACTCTCTCAAAGAAGAGCTTAGTGGTGGCCTTTGTTGTGATATACTTCTTGTAGCACACCATGATGGCTATCTTGAAGAATATTTTGATGCCCACAAAAACACAATCATTGCCATGCTTAGTAGAAGGATGGCCCGACATGTAATCCGTGGATGCCGATTCCCATGGTCGGATAGCAGTAGGTAGAGGAATATACAGACCTTGCTTCTGTATAGTTGGTTTGGAAATGGTGCACGTAGTGGAGTATATGATGTACTTCCCAACATCTTGATGAAGTTTTGGCCAATAAAAATACTTCTGCAAAAGTGCCACTATTTTCTCTACTTTGAAATGTCCAGTGACCCAACTTTAGCACGCCTTCCAAATAATGTTGGCACACTCACTTAAAGGAATAAATATGTGTCCCAAGTGGCATAATAATGCATTTTGAAGGTGAAAAGTTGGAACTTGCCTCCCTTAAGGAGTGTCTAGTATATGCTGCCAAAATATAGATCTCTGTTGTAAAGATGCGACACCCTGATGTCTCGTTCCCATAGGAGTCGAGCATAGTGATTAGCGCCATGACGGGTGGTTGGCTGAGGTAATCAATGATGTTATTGGTGCTACCCTTATTATACTTAATGTTCAAATCGAACTATTGCAGATAGGTGGACCATTTATGAGAGTGATCGTTTTTTAACTTCCCTTATCTTTGTATGAACTACAGAGGTCGATGGTTTGTGTGGATGACCGTTTCCTTCCCCTAAATGTAGTGCTTCCATTGGCAGTAGGCTTGCACAATGGAATATATTTCTTTGTTGTAAATGGGGTACCTTTTGGACTGTGTCTTAAAGTGTCTCACTAAGGTAAGCCACAAGATGCCCATGCCGAGTAAGAACCACACCAATAACATAGTCGGAGGCATCTATCTCAATCTCAAATGGTTGTTGCATGTCTAGTAATGTGAGCATTGGTGCAAGACATAGGCGATTCTTCAACTCAAATAATGTTTTTTGTTGGGTTTTTGACCAATTTTTTTTTATTTTTTTCTGCCCTTAGTGACTTGACTTAAAAGCCAATTTATATGAGAGAACCCCAACATGAACCTACAGTAGAAATTGGCAAGACCCAAAAAGTTGCAGAGCTCTATTAGAGTGGCCAGGGTTGGCCAGTCCTGAATGACTTGTACCTTAGATGGGTCCACATATACACCTTCTCATCAATGATGTATCCCAAATATTGAACCTTGGTCACAAAAAAGGTGCATTTCTCGAAGTTAGCACACAACTTGTGTTGTCGCAGGGTTTGAAGGACCTATTAAATATGGTCGAGGTGCTCTTCCCAACTCTAGCTGAAGATCAAGATGTAATATAAATACACCACCCAAAATGCATTGGTGAAGGCTTAAAGGATGTCTTCCATTAGTCTCATGAAGTTTGCATGGGTGTTCATCAATCCAAACGACATGCTCAACCATTCGAAAAGGCCCTCCTTGGATTTAAAGGTAGACTCCCACACATAAAAGGGTTCAATATGCACCTAGTGATAACCTAACTTCAAGTAAATCTTACTGAAATATTTGGCCCCTTTGAGCTGGTCGAGAAGGTCATCAATCCATGGGATTGGGTATCTATTATGGAGAGTGATCTTGTTCAGCACCTGATAGTCAATATATAGCCTCTAGGTCCCATCCTTCTTCTTTACCAATACAATCAAGCTTCCACAAGGTGATGAGCTTGGCCCGATGTGCCCTTTTTTCAATAGTTCCTAAATCTACCTCTTAATCTCATCATTCTATGGAACACACCATCGGTAGATCAGTCCATTGTGCAGCAGTATGCCCAAGGTCAAGTCAATGGAGTGCTTGACCTGACAGTACGGAGGTACCACTCTAGGTGAGGTGAAAATATCCTTGTACTCCTCCATGACCTTGTCCATCTATTATTGGGGCTGCCTCCAGTATCACGTACAACTTATTAGTGAAAGTAATAATCATAGATCAAGGTCTAGACTCATATACAACATGTCATTTCCACAAGTATGGTTGTCCTAAGAGTACGTCACAAACTTCAAGAGGAGAAACGTCACACAATACCTCATTCATGAAGGGCTTACGCTAGCTGATGTGAAGATTGCATCATTGGTGAAGCCACCCGATGGTGTATGGTTGTGGATATGTTGTAGTCTTTAGGCCTAGCTTCTTCATGACCTCTGCTAAAATAATTTTCTTTTGGCTCCCACTGTAGACAATGAACTCCAACAGAGAACCCTTCACCCACATCTGTGAGTGATCCGAATGGAAAATGGCATCAACCCATGGTACTCATCCACCCATATTATTCATTGACCCATGGAATTTACCCATGGTATTGCAAATGGCATTCGCCTGTGGTATTGTAAAATCCACCCATGGTATTCATTCACCCATGGAATTTACCCATGGTATTGTAAATGGCATCTGCCCATGGTATTGTAAAATCCACCCATGGTATTCATTCACCCATGGAATTGACCCGTGGTATTGTAACTGAAAAATACTATAAGTAACAAGTCACATTTTGTAAAAGGACAGATTGTCCGCCACAATGTAGGCTTTACAGTTCAGAGGCATGTAGCCACACATCTCTTCTCAGAGATAAGCTATCATTGCCCTAGCTGGTTTATTTCCACTTGGGTTTTAATAAAAAAGTTTCTTTGTGGTTTTGTTTATTGGGCATTCTCCTTCTTTTTCTTCTGGCATTTCAATCATTCAGATCTTGGGGGTCTCTTCCCCCAAGATCCATTTCAATCTTTTAGATCTTGGGTTCTCTCCCAAGATCTGGATCAGTGGTATCAGAGCAGGTTACGATTCCATGGGAATGAGGGTTTCATGCATATTTTAGTCTCAATTTTTTTGCAGGAATTTTTCTGGGCGGCGACTTTGCAGATCAGATCTGAAATAGTTGGTACAAAACTTACAAAAACAAATACCATATCTGGATTCCTCTCGAAAAATCACCCAATTTCAAAAAAAAAATGGGTCGGATCGGAGTTCGGATGTGGGAGATATCGCTGATTTAAAATCAGTTATTTTATCAGAATTTTCGTGACGGCGGAACTGTTGCAGTGCGAATCTGAGATCTTAGAGTGTCCAAATAAGGATTTCCAACTCATGGGAAGATGCAAAATGATCCTTCTGCTTCCAAAAAAAGGTTATAATAAATATTCTGAGTTATATTGGCCGAGTTATGTCCATTTTAATTTTGGAGCAGCATTCGGAGTGGGTTCCATTGGAGACGTGCCCTCCCACCCCACTTTAGTAGGCACCTACTTCACATTCATCTGTTTCAACATAGAAGCATTCGGCTTGGGTTATTTGGATACGTGCCCTCCCACCCCAGCTATGTAGGCACCTGCTACTTCATCAACAACCAACATCATGGTTATGGGTCAACTGCATAAAATCCTTGTCATCGAAGTCCATTTGCTAGGCCGCACACTGTCACAATCACAGTTGCTCACAAGAATTACAGGGTATCTCTATCCTTAGATCTTCATTTATCAGGGTTTTGGGTTAACCACATAAAACCCTTATCTTCAGTGGCTCTTCATATTCAACAAAGGATTTGCAGGAGGGAACTTTACGCAATCGGGACCATTGCTTCTTAAGGAGGGAGGAATGATCCGAATGGAAAATGGCATCAACCCATGGTACTCATCCACCCATATTATTCATTGACCCATGGAATTTACCCATGGTATTGTAAATGGCATCCGCCTGTGGTATTGT
>APFE031143859.1:50495-107308 GCA_000404065.3 Pinus taeda
AGCAACCAACATCATGGTTATGGGTCAACCACATAAAATCCTTGTCATCGAAGTCCATTTTCTAGGCCGCACACTGTTAGAATCACAGTTGGTCACAAGCATTACAGGGTATCTCTATCCTCGGATCTTCATTTATCAGGGTTTTTGGTTAACCACATAAAACCTTTATCTTTAGTGGCTCTTCATATTCAACAAAGGCTTTTCAGGAGGGAACTTTACGTAATGGGGACCATTGCTTCTTAAGGAGGGAGGAATGATCCGAATGGAAAATGGCATCAACCCATGGTACTCAACCACCCATATTATTCATCGACCCATGGAATTTACCCATGGTATTGTAAATGGCATTCGCCTGTGGTATTCTAAAATCCACCCATGGTATTCATTCACCCATGGAATTGACCCGTGGTATTGTAACTGGAAAATACTATAAGTAACAAGTCACATTTTGTAAAAGGATAGATTGTCCGCCACAATGTAGCCTTTACAGTTCAGAGGCATGTAGCCACACATCTCTTCTTAGAGATAAGCTATCATTGCCCTAGCTGGTTTATTTCCACTTGGGTTTTAATAGAAAAGTTTCTTTGTGGTTTTGTTTATTGGGCATTCTCCTTCTTTTTCTTCTGGCATTTCAATCAATCAGATCTTGGGGGTCTCTCCCCCCAAGATCCATTTCAATCTTTTAGATCTTGGGGTCTCTCCTCCCAAGATCCGGATCAGTGAGTGGAAGAGGCGTTCCCCCTCCTCTAGATCTTCAGGCTCAATATTATGGATCTTGGTGGTGGCCATGGTGGGATTGGGCTTCGTATCAATGATTTGCTCCCCTTTCTGAGTTACCTTATTGGGTTCTGATTCAAAGTCAAACTTGCATCCCATTGGGAAGCCTTTAGCTCGACCACTAGTGACTGCTTGGCTTGACACACACTTGTATTGTGAGTGGATCTCTTATGGAACTCACACCATTTTACCATGTCCTTCTTCGTCCTTGTGGTGTTGTTCTTTGCTTACGGCTTCGGCAGGCTATCCTTGGTAGCAACACCTTGGCTTGGTCCTTTGTTTTGTGGTTTTGGGGCACCTTTTCCTTGCTTTGGATTTGCAAATCCAAAGTCCCGCTTCCTCTGTTTAAACTTCTGCTTAATCTTGATAGTGCATCGATACGTCGTGCTGAGCGAGGAAATGTTTAGGAACTTTATCTCATTCTTGAGCACAAAATATCACTCAGTATCCTTAATACGTAGCTTTATGTGAAGGGTACGGAAAATATTTGTGAACTCTGACACATCTTGGTCCCTTCCCTACCATAGCACGGTTCACTTTATGTATTTGTCTTCATATCTCCCGATAGGGTAATAGTTTTCCTTTATGGCGTATCAGAAAGAATTTAAAGTGGGTGTGGCTGAAGACAATGAGGGTTCAGCCTTGTCCTTTTGTTCACAGTAGGTTTCCCACCAGTCCTTTATGTGTGGGGTGGCTTTGAGAAGTGAAAAATTAATATTTTCCCAATTGGAAAAGTCATGTACTAAAAAATAGCCTTCCAACAGATTTAACCATTTATCTATGACATCTGCATCTATTAGGACTTCGAATATGGGAATATCAAAGTTAACTTGTAACTTAAAAAGAGTGGTCCCTCTAGAGTGGTTGTTGGAAGAAGATGCATCGCCTGTTGGTAGCCATCGAAGGATATGGGAAAATTTATCCATCATCATGTCCCTCTATCACTCAAGGGCTTCCTCGAACAACATTTTGAAAGGATATCCTGCTCCTTCATCTTTATTTTCTTCCACCATGGGAGGATTTTGGGTTTTACAAGGTTGACCTTGCAATGGTTCAACCATATCAATCCCTAACTCCTTATACCATGACCTCGTTGGGGACATGCAGAGAAAAAGAATTGAAGAGAAGACCGCTCTAATACCACTGATCCAAACATAAACATGAATGCAAGAACTTACAAATATAATCATAAACATAGAGAGGTAGCAGAAAAACTCTTCATTTCATGAATAGAAAAATACTGAACTATGCTTACAAACAGAATGGAAATAAGATGGCTCAGGTGATGGTAGCTTATCTCTGAGAATATATGTGGTGGCTACATGCCTTTGAACTGTGTTACAATGAGGCTCAAGGGCCTATCTATTATTGGAAAATATGAGAAAACCCTAAACAACCAAAACTCTAACCCTGTTATAGGTCTATTTGGGCACATCATTCCTCATGATCACATCAGTACAAATAGGGATCATCAAACCCTAATTCAGTTGCTACATGCCCTAGACAAGTCACCATATTGAATTTTTTCTTGCACGAAAGTTCCCTAGCTTGAAACCTTGTTGAAATTCCTCATTGGAACACTAGCATAGCCTTGGTTATGGGCAACTTCTCTGCATAGGAGGTAGGCCCATTCATACCTGATTTGCGGTACACTTAGGACCACTTTAACCTACGCTGGGCGAGGATGAGAGAAATTGACATAGGATTCTGGAAATATTCCTTAATTCTAGAGCATTCTAGAAGGATGCCCAACTCTTATCTCATCCTATGAGCTCGTTTTTGGATAGGCAATGGATCATTCAACCCCCTATCCTCTCATCCCTTTCTCCATGGAAACTAACTATCCAATTATGGAAAACCATTCAATACCCAACTTATACCTACAAATAAGTACATCTTTTCCAATTATGGAAAATGATTCAAAACCCAATTTATTCCTACAGATAAGGAGACATAACACAAAGAGTTTGTGGGCCTCGTTTGGGTTAGTTGGGCAGCCAACTTCTCGAGGTCCTAACTTGGTCATATTATCTCCATTTGGCACATACAATACCTTGCTGGAAAGGTCTTGACAAGTACCAAACATTTCGTAGCAAGCCCTCACCCACAGCCACAATCCTGTCATGGACCCAAAAAACGTTGTCTAGGGGGTCATAACTGCTCTAGAAGGTAAGGAACCAAAAAAATGCTAAAAATAGTAAGTGTTGAAATGAACAGGGAAACAGATGAAACTGACTGGGGGGTCTAGGTGGAATAGGTGGGTGGCCACCAATATCCACCTAGATCAGCTAAGGACCAAATGAAGGCTAGTTGATGTGAGTGTGAAAGTATGGAAAAATCTCGTGGAATCATATGGTAGAGGGAATGCACAAGGAAAGTATGGCGAGGAGAGCACACATGTATTTAAATTTGGTCATAAGATTATTTCAAATTCATTAAATGATTTTTATATTTTACTAGTGCATAATTAAATTGAACTAGTGTATGTTTCAGGATAACGCCTCGAAGGCCATGCTTTCCAAATTTTGTGCCACACGTCACAATTGCCAAATGGGTTTAGAAGCCTTAATATACATATTTGTAAGGATATTTAATATCTAAAATTATATATATTTTTTAATTTTGTGCAAAAAAGTAAATTATTGGATATTAATTACTTTAACTAGTCCATCTTCCATGTTTTCATAGGAGCAACAATATGGCTATTATCCATCACAATTGAAATTCGATATTATACACGACAAAAAGTGGTTCGATTTTGTTATCTGGATAGAGAATAAGGTATCATTAATTGACCTTCAATAACTTAGTTGGATATTGTTATGTTAATATGTCAATTTGGATTTCTTGTGTTGAGTTCTTTATTTGTGTCTATTGACTTCTTTTATGCTCTCATTGATCATATTGCCCTTATAAATCACCAACCTTTCACTAGTATTAAGTCATTATAAATCAATATCCAATCATGGATTTTCAATTCCTTTGCCAAAAACCCTATGCCAAAGGAGAGACGCAAGACCATGTAATGCATAATTCATAGAAAACAAACCAAATCTATGTTTTAACTGAAAAAATCATACGAAGTACCTCTAGAGTGAAACTCTCTTGAAGTCTCTCTAAATCTCTCTCAAGTTTGAATTCTTCTTTCATAATGCGCAAGTAATGAGGGGAGAAAGAATGAGACACATATATATAGAAGGAGAAATGAATCCATGCCATAAAGGAGGAGTAACTCACATGCCACGAGGGAGAGTAACATATGCCCATTTAGGAAATGTTCATGCCATTAAGGAGGTATGCATGCTTTTGTAACTTATGCTTTTAAGAGAGAGTATGACATATGCATTAAATAGTGCGTAAGATGAATCTTTTATGACATGCTTTTATTGTGTGTAAGAGAATCTTTTATGACGTGCTTTAATGACTATAAGAGAGTGTAAGAGAATATTATTGAGAGACATGATTGAGTGACTTGAGTTTCTTTTTAATAATAATATAGTAGTATCATAAGAATAATAATAATATTAATGATAAAATATTAAGTCAAAATTGAACTATTAGGATTGATAAATGATAAGAAATAATTTTTTTCATCAACAATACTTGATTACCAATTGACGTAAGGTGATTTACTATCTTGAGATTTTCTAATTTTATTCTTTCCATTTTTAGAATTTTTATTTTTAGCCTTTCTATCTTTAGCCTTTGTATTTTCAGAAATCTATTTTTAGACTATCTTTTTTTAGAAATTCATCCTTGATTTGTGAATTTTCAACAATTGGAAAGGTTTTCTTTGGCAAACACTTCAAGGCATCACGATCACTCCACAAGGAAGACTATCCCATCATTACTTAGGTGTTATACCATCACTCCATTCTAGGAGGACCACCTTATCATTATCTAGGTGTTATATCATCACTCCAATCTAGGAGGACCACCTTATCATCATCTATGATGTTATAACATCACTCCAATCCAA
The DNA here is from genome assembly GCA_000404065.3 of Pinus taeda. Taxonomy (NCBI): domain Eukaryota; kingdom Viridiplantae; phylum Streptophyta; class Pinopsida; order Pinales; family Pinaceae; genus Pinus; species Pinus taeda. The sequence continues at coordinate 55,252 of APFE031143859.1, forward strand.
GAGGACCACCATATAGTTATCTAGGTGTTATAACATCCTGCCAATATGGAGGACCACCTATTATCAACTTGACTCTTAAGGACCACGATGTTATAACATCACTCTATATGGAGGACCACCATATCATTATATAGGTGTTATAATACCACTCTAATATAGGAGGACCACGTATCATGAAATCAAGTCAATAGGACCATCGTGTTATTAAATCACTCTATCTAGAGGACCACCATATCATCATTTTGGTGTTATAATATCACTCAAATCCAAGAGGACTACTTACTGTCAACTTGATTCAAGAGGACCATGTTGTTATAACATCACTCCATTTGAGGGACCACCATATCATCATTTGGGTGTTATAACATCACTCCAATCTAGGATGACCATCCTATGGCTACCAAACTGGCCTCATCACATGCATGTTAACCAATCTACTCGATGGTGTTATAACATCGCTCAATCTGGAGGACCACCATATCATCATCTAGGTGTTATAACATCACTCCAATCCTAGATGACCATCCTATGGCTATGTAACTGGCCTCATGAAATGCACATTATTCATGCTACTGGATTTGTGGTATGTGTGCACCCATACCATATTGGTCATGTCTTTCATAATGAGGGTTAGCTAATCCATTAGGTAAGCACTTTGAGTCGTACATCAGGTCATGGTATAACCATTAATGATATGAGAGTGTCTCAAGCGAACTCATATTAGTACATCAATATTTCCACAATAAGGATCTCTCCATTAGTCTATCAACTTGCCCAATCTTAGGGACAGTCACAACATATCTCCCCAATTCCAGTCACAGAGATCTTATCTAGATTGTAGTCCAATCTACCCTAAAAAGTGTAGTTAACCTTGTTGTGTCCTTTATCTTCGTGAAATTTTCCTTGTAGCTCTTGAAATGTATCATTGAAGTTCTCACCTTTTTAATATTCCTTTTTTATTGATCGTGAAAGGCTTTGTGTGCATAATAATACCAAAGTTGTGATATTTAGTTTTGGTGATTTTAATAGTTTCACTGTCAAGTATTTAGAACTTCATTTCTTACACTTGCTAATGAGATAAAATTGTTGAATTTTATCTAATTTCATAAGTAGGTAATTATGTGTAGATTTTTCAAATTTTTCGTTAAAGATAATATTTTTTAATGTGGTTCATGGATACTTGGTGGCCTCTACATCCATAAGAAAATCCAGGTAGATCAACAAAAGAGATCTACCAGCAGTGTAACAATAAACATTGATCTACATGAGTAGTGTAGCAATAAAACATAACCTTAATAGTGAAAATAAATGTAGCTATCACATCACAGAAATGCATAATAGACATTAACCTTTACCCTAAGAAAATCCTCTCACATTATTTTATCATTTTTGTTGTCTTGATTTTATTCACCAATATATGTATTTTCAAACTCCTGAGTCATCTCAAAAAATATTTTTATTTGTTGATCATCATAAAAAACTTACCAATGTTTAGAATTATGAAGTATTGATGGTTTATGTTTTATCACAATGTCATACTTCCTATTTGGGTAAATAGGAATCCTAAAAATACTAGCTGAATTGGCCAAACAATGAAAAAAATTGTTCTGGTCTCTTGGTATGACTAAAATCATAATCAAAGGATTCCACGTAATACGTTTGAAAAACCCCAGGAGGAGGTTTACAATGCAATAGAATTGAGTTATATATTTTATTAAACCTAGCAAAAAACTATTGCACTGATTCAACACTACTATATAAATTGTTATATTGAGTCAGAATATGTAAAGGGTTGTTCTTATCTTCCCATATTTTAAGAAAGACTTCTTCAAATTGCTGAAAAGTGGTGATAATAGCAAGTTCTTGGGATCTGAATGTGTATTACAACATTAAATGTACAATATTTTAAATAGATTTAACATTGAAAATTTTTTGGCACCTATTGTTGCAACATATTCTATTACAACATTTGATGTTACAACATCCGTTGTTACAACATCTACTATAATGATCACTATTTTAGTAGTTTCAAATATAGTAGCAATTGTCATAGCATCATATTTTACAATGGTTTCATCATTTTTAACAATAGTGGGTGTTATATCATCAGTCGTTACAACATTTACTCTTACAACATCTGTTGTTACATCACCTGCTATTACAACATCTACTAGTACAACTTCTTCTGTTGCAACATTATCTCTTACAACATCCTATGTTGCAACATTAGATGTTACAGAAGTTTTGTTAGATTTAAAAATAACAACAATATTAGTTTTTATAGGAGTTTGAACGACAAGAAAAATATCAATTGTTACAACAATTTCAACAACAACAATAGTAGTATCAACTGTAACAATAATTTTAGGATAATTTCCAATCATGTATTTTTCCTCTAATAATATCTCGATTGCAACTTCTTCCCGGGGTGAATTCTTTGCTTCATGCTTTGTGATAACAAAGGAATTTATTGAATTCACTCTTCTCCCTAATATGAAATATATGTCTTTACATTCAATGAGGGAGTAAGTTGGAAACACATGTGCTTCGCCTTGCTGTGCAACCCTATTGTTTGGATTTGGGTTAGGCTGCATAGGTAATTGGGATAGTAGAGGAGGATTAATTGGTGGTGCTTTGGATGGAATTTGCAATTGTTGTTGTTGAATGGGTAGTTGTGCTTGCTTGGGAAACTTCCCTTGAAAAGGTTCCTTAAGCCATTCTTGGGGACACAGACATATCTGACTCATGGGAGAGGGTCACTACTGGCACAATGTGGGGTATTGGATTAGAGGACTAGGGATTTTCCATGGAGTTGTATTATTTTGAACTTGCTGAGGAATCTACTAAGAACTGTACATGTTGGTCCAGGTACTGAAGAATTATGAATGGTTTTAAGCTATACCTAGTTGTGGAAGTTTCCATATGTAATAATGCTTCTTTCAAGAACCTCCAAAGTGATGGTTCATATAAGATCTTGAGGATCCACCTTACCAGAATGACCTCCTTTAACATAATGTTAGATAATGAGAGGATAAACCTTATGCTAATTGATTTCAAACTTTAAAAGACTATATGATCCTCTTAAAATAATCCAACCACATAGATTATAAGTATTCTACTATCGCATGATGCCTTACTAAATCAGAAATAATGCATTCTTACTCCTTTAATAAACATTCCAGGATCCTTAGAGTTGCCCTCTTTCAACATGCTCACCAAAGCACAAGGGCTACTTTGCTACTTATTTTTCTTCCTTTACTTGCATTATTAATTGAGAATTAAAACAAAACAAAGTATACAACAACAAGAGCATGAAGACAAATTTTGAAATCTAGGGTTTCCTCATGGAATCTTAAAGAATGAGTTCATAAAGTTTTCACATAAATACCATAAGCACCTCTAAGAACATACAAACCCCAACCCATGATTTATAAATAATTTTCTTTTGATCTTTACATCAATTAATTTTCTTGTTTTGGTGGATACATAAGTATTACATCATGACATGAGTCAAATTGAAATTATGAATACATGAATTAGTTACATTCTTCAACACTTACAAGATGATGAGTGGTCAAGGAGATATTGTTGGATGACTTATACAACTATACTACCACATCAACTATGAGGGAAATATTGTTAACACATCAGATATTGTTGGATAGATTATATGTTACTTTTTCATCTTAGTGATAAATTCCAACCATGGGACTATATTCCTCTTTTCGAGAGGAGCAATTTTAACTATTGTAGCACTCAAATCGGACAAGGGAAAGCGTACTTACGAAGAAATGCCCACCTGTGCACATTTCGATAGGTCATCTGTAACAAGAAATTGGTCACCATTGGAAATCTATAAATATAAGTGACCTCAATATAATTTGTACATCACCAAGAATATTCTTCTTCTCTTCTTCATTGATTGGTTCACCAAAGCCCGAGGATTGTTTGACTAAAGAGGTTCGCAAAGGTTCGATATTATAGGGTGTGAAGCTCGCATCTTTTTTTAAGGTTTTGGGTTATAGTTGGTGGCTTGTTGAAGGAAAAATTTGGTTGTAGTCACTATCTTATAGGCTCAAGGGAGAAACTAGAAGCTCTCATTCACTTCCATTCCTCATCCCCCATGTGACTATAAAGTAGGGCTAAAGTTTGACATCTGGCCAGAACTAACCACAGTTAATTGTTAACAAGAAAAGTTGTCTCTAATCTATAGTGATTCTAGAAACATATTTCTAAATATTTTTGGGACAATTTTGTTGGATGACATTGTATTGCGCTCATTTTACCCTTTGTTGAACATTTTATGACAATCTAATAAAAGAAGATTTTCAAAGGGTTTCCCCCTTGTGGGGATTTTCCCTGGTCTTTGACGAAACTTGGTGTCTCTTGTTGATGTGTTGATTGTCTCCTTTGTCATTGCATTTTTTATTCTATATTCAACTATTGTTGATGGTTGGAAAGATTAATTGTTATTGGAAAGATTATTAATTCAAGAATTGAATTGGGCTAAAGTAATTGAAATAACATAGAACAATCTGAAAATTAACATGGTTTCAGAGCTAAGGTGACGAACAAGCATTGAAGTAATCATATTTAGAAACTTGAATGAGCCTATCTCGTCATGTCAAGATGTCTTCCTCTTTCTTCAACGAACATGAGAAGTTGGGTGACTCATCTAGCTTTTTTGCATGGAAAATCAGGTTGGAGATCATAGTTGAAAACAACGATGTTTTGGGTTACATTCAAGGAAAAGTATTTGAGCATCTTGAGAATTATTTCCCTACTACTAAGAGAAAGCACAAGAAAGGTGAGTTAAAGGAGAAACCAATTATAATCACTGATTTACAATATAACTTAATTGCATATGTTGGAAATTTTAGGAATTTTAAGGACATGTATGATAAGTTAGCTAGCATGTATGAAGTTAAAAATTTGAATGAAATCATCTCCTTGAGAGATCAAGTCAAATACATAAAGATTAAAAATGTGGAGTTTGTTCAATCATACATTATGACGATATCTCATCTTATAGATCAATTGTAAAGGGTTGGGGAATATGTGTTTGACAGGAAATTGGTGATTGCGACTCTAAGAGGTCCCCCTCCTATTTAGGAAACTTTCATTACTCCTATAAGAAAAAATAAGACCCTTCCATCACTTGATGATATTTTTGGAAATCTCACTCAAGAAGGAACAAGGATGATATCAAGAGGAAGGATTCAAAAGCATGAAGAGGGATATCCCAATACATTCATTACTCATGACAAGAAGAAGAAGAAGAATGGAAAAGGAGTTCCATAAAATTCAAGAAATCCTCCTCTAAATTCAAATAAAAGGAAATAATCATTGCAAATTGAATTATTAAATTGTCATAAGATAAGACATTGTGATTGAGATTGCACTGAGAATAACAACAAATCACACTACAACACTAGAAGTAACAACAACATGTTTGATGGTTGAAGTAGAAGATATAACATAAGGAATTATCGCAATGGAAGAGATGAAAGAAGAATAAGAGTTGCTCCAACTGATAATGAAGAAGATCATCATCTCCAAAAGAAGCCAAGACTATCTAGGTATGAAAGTAATGTTGCAAATCAATTTGAATATATTCTTATTTTTGTCTTCACTAGTTCTTCTCCTCTATATTTGTGGGATAATTAGATGGTTGATAGCTGGGCCACTCATAATTTCTCTCGGGATAAGCAAGTTCTCTCTAATTTAGTAGAGAAGGAATAAAATTTGAAAAATATTTTTAGATACAACTCCACTCATCCTGTTAAAGGTTTTGTGTCTATCGAATTTCATTTGGATTCTGAGGAATCTATTTTGCTCCATTATGTAATGTATGTGATGGGTTTGAAGAAGAATTTGGTATCAATATATTATTTAGAAGACAAAGGGATGAGGTTTTCTTTCATCAAGGGGAAGGTTCTTATTTGTCATGTTAGATCACCTATGATAGATGCATTCACACTGGGATTGAGATTTGAATGACTCTACATGGTTACTAGAAGACATGTCCTAGCCTTGGTCCATGATACTAATCATCTAAGCCAATTATGGCACCGAACATTGGCCCATATACGTTATGGTTCCATTCTAAAATTGGAGAATATACGCTATGATTCCATTCTAGGTTAGGCCAGTGGAAAGAAGACAAGGGGACCATTCCCCTCTAGCAAGAACAAGACAAATGACATCCTTCATCTCATTCATTCTAACATATGTGGACTGATACCCATGCATTTTATTGGTGAACATATCTACTACATCACCTTCATTTATTACTTCTTAAGAAATATGTGGATATATTATTTTAAGGACAAAGATGAAGCCATCGAAATGTTCAAGAAGTTCAAATCTTTGATCGTAAATAAAACATGGAAGAAAATCGAAATATTCAAGTAAGACAATGGTGGAGAGTACATATAAAAAGAATTCATTGACTTTTGCAAGAAGGAAGGTATCAAGAAATAAATAAGTGTGCCCTATACTCTTGAACATAATATTGTGGCTGAAAGAAAGAACAAGTCCATCTTAGAAGTTTCCCATCCAATGCTACATGATCAAAAGTTATCGAAGTTCCTCTGGGGAGAAGCAACGAATTTTGTTGTATATTTTCAAAACAGGGTGCCTAATCAAGCAATAGACAATAAGACCCCTGAAAAAGTGTTCACGAGTTTCAATCCCAACATTAGCAATCTTCGTATCTTTGGTTTACCTATATACTTTCAAGTGCCCTAGGACAAAAGAAACAAGTTGGAATCCACGGGAAGAAAAGGTATGTTTGTTGGATATTGTGAAAATTACAAATAATTTAGAATATATATTCCCAGTAAAAGGAAGGTTGAAATTAGTAGGTATGTAACATTCGATGAAGATTCTACCTTTGGGAAAGCAAGGGACCTTCCTTCACATCCTCTTCCTGAGAAGAATGATGGTATGGATATTTTAGATGGTCCTTCAATGCCTGAATCTGAGAGAGATATTGTTGATGATCCCATGGAGCCTATGGATCCCTTAGATTCTCCTCCATGTATTCATCCTACTAGGAAGATGCCACTTTGTCTCTATGGCACATTATAGGATGATGAGTGATTTGTTCCCATTTTAAGATCATCAATAGAAAGTAAGAAGCCATGAAGGTACCATGGATATGTTGCATCCATTAGCACTATGATATGAACCGAACCTCCCACCTTTGAAGAAGTTATGAAAGAGAATGTTTGGGAGGATGTTATGGCCAAAGAATATGAATCAACTATGAAGAATGAAATATGGGTTGTTGTGTAAAAATTGAAGGGGAAATACATGGTGACTTCAAAGTGGTTATTCAAGATCAAACATGGATTTCGTGGTAGCATTGAGAAATATAAACCAAGGTTTGTGGCTCGAGGACTCTCCCAAAAGGAGGGAGAAGATTATGATGATATATTTACACCTATGGATCAATATACAACCATTCATTTAATAGTTTCCCTTCCAACAATTCAATGATGTACCTTTCATCAGATGGACATGAAGACAATGTTCCTCCATGGTATGTTACAAGAAGAAGTGTGTGTTGAGAAGCCAACAAGGATTTGAATTAGAGGATCGAAAGAGATATGTTTGTAGGCTGATCAAGGTATTCTATTGGTTAAAGAAAGACCCTAGAGCATGGTACACGTGAATATATAGTCATTTGGTGAAGCTCGAATTAACAAGAAGAAATGCCAATCATGAAAAATTTTAGGGCCTAATATTCATAGGTGGGTTAATTTTCCATGATTTTTCCAAAAAAATGATTCACCCAATTTTTACAATATAAAATTATTTTACCTTAAAAATCACCAACATTATATAGAGAGTATATATAAAATCATTATAATTTGAATAATTTTACAAATACATCAATAAACATTTATAGTTTGCATATTAGGTGCTAGTGAGAATCGCCAATGTTTTTAAACTTCAAGATAATTTTCCATCCCTAAATTTTTTCTTGATGCCAATCCCAACCTCTAATTTAAGGTAGTCCAAGGTACGCCATTGATTTTGGTTTTATATGTTGATAATATATTCTTGATAGGTAGCGAGCCCCTAATGATCGAGTGTAAGAGGGAGATAGCCTCTGAATTTGAGATGGACCTTGGAGTCACGCACTGCTTTCTAGGCCTTGAGGTTTGGCAAATGCCTAGTGATATTTTCCTTTCACAAGGAAAATACGTTGTGAAGTTGTTGGAGATATTTGGAATGACATAATTCAAGTTTCTACAGACACTGATGGAAATGAATTTCAAGAATTTATGTGGATAGGTTGCAGGACCTGGTTTGGTGAATCCAGATGAGTATAGACAATTGATTGGGGCTTTGATGTTCCTAGTGAACACCCATCCAGACATATGCTATGCAGTGAATACATTGAGTTAATTCATGACTGATCCCCTTCATGCACATTAGATCACTGCCAAATAAGTTATGAGATATTTGCATGGGATGATCAAACTTGGTTTCAGATATTTTTCCTGACATGTTTGACTTCATGGATACACCAATGTCAACTTGATAGAAAATGTTGTCAGAAGGAAGAGTACATGTGGATGTTGTTTAATCCTTTTATCTCCCATGATATCTTGGATGTGTAGAAAGAAGAATTATGTAGCATTGAGTACCATCAAGGTTGAGTACATTTCCACTAGCATGGATAGCTGTGAAGCAATTTGGTTGAGGAAGCTCTTTGAAGAGTTATCTAAGAAGGTTCTAGAAACTATAGTGATATATTGCGATAGAAAGAGTGGGATCCATCTAGTTGATGGAATCGTATTTTATGAAAAGTCCAAGCATATAGAAATTCAATATCACTTCTTTCACGACATGATGTAGAGAGGAGACATTAGACTCGATCACTTATCAATAGATGAGAAGATTGCATATATTCTCACCAAGGCTTTACCGAAAGGGAAGTTATTGGTCTTCAAAGATAATCTTCAAATGACATATGTGACCCCTCCTGATACGAGGCATCACTGATCAAGGAAACTGAGCCATCTCTTTCCCTCTGTTTGAACTCCCATGGTGTGGAATTGAGATGGAGGGCTCTTGGGATTGAGTGATATCTTGACAATAGTGTATCATCCCTATCTATTACCCATAGGGTTGGATATATTTCTCTCTTATATTTATCTTTGCAGAGTATACCCCAGTTGGCATCATACCCACAAGCTGGGCTTGTTTGGATTATCTCTGCCCATCTGCCCAATGGGTTGAGGATGCTGAGGGGAGTGTGATCATTACCTTTTGGTATGTCAGGTATCTTTCCCAATATTGGATTATGATGAAGGTTTCCTAGCACATGGCTCTTGGTGGTAATTGTTGGGAAGATCAATAGGAAATAGGATGGGTTGATATGTGCTCCCCTATATCAGCTATTGCTTGATATGGGGTTGAAGTTGTTTAGCTCCCCCATGAGATTCTGTGTTGATATGTGCTCCTTGATCTAGGTTCAAATTGATATGTTCTCTTCGATGATGTAGAGGGTGGTAGCTTTATCAACATCATGCTTCTTATTCTTTAGATTTGAGAATTTTTCAGTAGATATAGTTGAGCAAAGATGGTACATGATATGATCACCGTATACACATGACCGGATGCAATTCGAGTTTGTCTCTAGATTAGAGGGAGTTTTAATTTGGTATATCAATGAAAAATTCCAACCATAAGACTAGATTCTTCTTTTAGATATGACCAATTTTTACTATTGAAGTACTCAAATCAGACAAGGGAAAGAGTACTTATGAAGAAAAGCCCACATATGCACATTTGGACAGGTCGACTCTAACAAACAATTGTTAACCCTTGGAAGCCTATAAATATAAGTGACCCAAAGCTCATTTGCACATCACCAAGTATCTCTTTCTTCTATTATTCATCGATTGGATCACACAGTCTGAGGTTGGGTTGATGAAAGAGTTTTGCAAAGGCCTAATATTATAGGGTCTGAAGCTCGCATATGTTTCTAGGATTTTGGGTTACAGTCGCTGGCTCATCAAAGGAAAACTTCAGTTTAGTCATTGAATTGTAGGATAAAGGGAGCAGTTGGAAGATCTTAGTCTCTTGTATACCTCCTCCTCCATGCGACTGTAAAGTAGGGCTAAAATTTAACATTTGACCGAAGTTGACCATTCTTAACCGTAGAAAGGAAAATTTGTCTTTGATTTATAGTGATGCCATAAACATATTTCTAAATATTGTTGGGATAATTTTGTTGGAAGATATGATATTGGGCTTATTGTACTCTCTGTTGAAAATTTTATGACGATCCAATAGAATAATAATTTCAAAGGGTTTTGCCCCTTCTGGGGCTTTTCCCTAGTCTTTGACTAAACTTGTTGTCTCTTGTTGATGTGTTGATTGTCTCCTTTGTCATTGCATTTATTGTTATATCTTCAATTATTTTTGATAACTGGAAATATTAATTTTTATTGGAGAGATTACTAATTGAATTATTAAATTCAGATAAATTAATTGGAACAACATAGAACAATATGAAAATTAACATTATACACCTATGCTACCTTTTGAACAAATATTTGTGGAAGTGAATTATTTTTATTTGTATTACTAGCTATTTAGTCACTAACACAATCCTTTGAGAACATATATTTTTTAAGCCAATATATCTTTTTATTCTAGGTAAAGTGGAGCGGTATTTAGAAGCTATATATGCCTATTTTATTGCTTAACCTCATATAAAAAAAATGTTGATGGAAGCTTCTATTTCTTTGTACCTTGGACTAGAAAGGGAAGACACAAAAATATTAATTACATGTTTGGATGTTGGTTTTTTTTTGGGAAAGTTTTTGTACTTATAAGAATATTATCTCAAGTTGCAAACACTGAGGATTTCCTTTGATTTTGAACAAAATAAAATCCTATAGAACTATTATTATAAAATTAAATCTAAATGGGATTCCTAAATACTATCCATATGTCATGACTCCTGAGTGAATGATATGTTATGTTAAGAAATAATGTTTCTTTCCATATGATGAGACTTTTTGTGTTTTACTAATGCAAAGTGGTGTGAACAACATTAGTATAAATGCTAAGGAAACACATTATACCCTCAAAGAAGTTGTTGGATAGTTTTGGGTTGAGATGATTGTACACCACTAGACCACACCTACCTAGGAATGCTTTGGCCATAACCAAAATTGTGGAAGTCACTTAATCACCTTCTATGGAATTTACCAATAAAAGTACTTAAGGTGTTATTTTTAGTTTCTCAATAATAACATCAAGCATAAATGTAATGATACAATGGCACCATACAGCAAGTTCGTAGTAGGATATCCTCATCCTTAAACTAAATCCACTTGAATAATGTTTAACCATGTCAAAGAATTATAGTAGAAGATAATTGGGTTGGGCTCCATTCAAATGTTTGCAATCTACAAATACTTATGACCAAATAGGAACCAAAAAATGATTTTGTTGGGTAATTAAACAATGAACTACCACTATATGTTGCATTAAATTCTAATTCTTTCCATACCAACCTAATGATTGTTGCATTGATTCGTGATTTTTTGTTTGCATGTTTCATGTATTTCCTTCTCTGCACTCTTGGAAAAACATGTCTATAACCTTTAGAATGATTCCTTGGTCCATTACTACGATTAAATATTACAAAAAGAAATCATTAGAAACATATCATAAGATATCTTGGAAATAGTATACTATATGGTGTTTTATTAGCCTTAAATTTAATGATCATATGGAAACATTACACATGTTTTGTATTGCACAAGGACTGTATGGGAGCATTAAGACCCTATAGCATGACTTTAGTAGTGAAAGGTCCTTGGCTAACATGTTATTTTAGTTCTAAGTTGTGACCTAGCATACATGTAAAGACAAATAGAATCACAATAGATATATTTTGGTGACATATTAATACCAACAATTAATGATAACAAGGAAACAATGCAATGTTATGCATGAAGTAAAGGCTATGTGTTCTCAAGGTACTTGAGGGATAGTTCATCCAATATACAAAAAATGAGCAACTTGAATAAAAGCTTCATGAAATATACACACTAAGATTTGGAGCAATATAGATTTGGAACCCATGGATACAAGTTGGAGCATGCATGGTAAGAAGAACAATGATTATGTGAAAGAAGTAGCACCTTGTTGATTCCTAATGTTAGTCTATTTATTATTTAGATGATGCATTGACTAAAAATGATAAAGGATGATGCCATCATTAGTTCTATAAAGATATATCATCATCAAAATCAACATGGACACATGCTATTACAATTCTATAGTATATTTTAAAGACTACTTGGGACATAATGGTATTGAATTAATATTTGTGGGCTACAAGTATGAATATCAATGTTAAGGGACATATTTTCCCTGACTAAAAACATGTAATAACACACTTTAATGTACTCTTCACTACAATGTCACCTATAAGCAACATGATAAAGGGATTTATCCTTGCCTTTATAGAATGTTTCACTTCCAGTATTGGTATGGGCATAAACTTGCCCTGGTTTAGTAAGCAATTTTCCTAGAAAGGGGTCTCCAAGGTTGGGTAAAGATCCATGGTAAATCACTCTATCAAAATAAGTGGCTATCATAAGTTTAGGAAAACATGAGTTATACAAATATTAGTCGGGCTAAATTATGTATGATGTGATCTAATGTTGACTTGCATGGGTTACACTCATTCCAAAGTGTCCTTGTTCTCCTTTTGCAGTTAGTTGGATCATTTGCAACACTTTTAGAATTGTATTCAAAACCATGGGAAACTTGCTGCCAACTCTTCACCTCTTCAATATCTAGACAATCCTCTAATGTTTTTTGCTCCATCTGTGACTCTTCTCAATGCCAAAAATCTATGGGCTTGTTGTTTCTCTAAATGATGACAAACATTGAGTCTTTCTCTCTCATGTTTAAAGAAAACCTATGTTTGTGCTTCTCAATTTATTCTCTTGATCTCCCAAGTGTTGGTGTAGTGTTGGGTAGTAGAAACACCTCTTTGGCTTCCTAATTTCAAGGTTTGACAAGCAAGATGAAATGGCTTTGTACCCTCTTAATTTTCTACACAAGGTGTTACATCTCCTCCAAGGCCACAAATGTAGCTGCTTTGATAACATATGATCCATAAACAGTACGCCTATGGCCTATTTATCTCATCAACATGGATCATTGTGAAAATAAATATAAAATAAAATAATGATGTCTCTAAAACTCAATGACTATTTCCAATGCAATTCACTAATCAGTGGTCAATGCAATTCATTTATAAAAAAAGAACTTTGACAAGTTGAGTCCAATGATCCTTTGTTAGTCCAATTGAGTTATATGATCCTACCCATGATGCATGGTTGTCATTCACGTATCTAATGTCAACCTTAAAATTGTATACAATTGACCAAAAGAAACATTTGTTGGGATCAATGCTCTTGATAAAAGAAGGGAATAATTGAATATGTTTGCATTATGCTTCAAGCCTAATTACAAATGGATTAGAACATTATTCTAATTCATCAATAAGAGGTTATTTCATAATGAACTCTAATTTATTTAGTTGTAAATTGCACTGGTATTCGAACTTAGGGTTTTGAAATTCATTTAATATGTCATGCTTGCTCTCTAGAGCTTCCCTTCTTACACTCTCCCATGGGATGAAATTGTTGAATTTTAGTGACTTTCATAAGAAGGTAATTATGTGCACATTTTTCAATTTTTTCATTAGATAAAATTACATATGAAAGAATCAACTATAATGAACACACATGAGCAATGTAGTAGTAAACAATAAACTTCATAGTGAAAGTAAATGCAGTGGAAAGTAAAAGCATGACATCACAAAAATGCACAATAGACACCATCTTTTACCATAGAAAAACCCTCTCGCATTGTTTCATCATTTTTTTTGTTTTAATTTTCTTCATCAATATATGTATTCTCAAACTCCTTAGTGATCTCTATAAATATTTGAATTTGCTGATCATTATTAAAAGCTTTCCAATGTTTAGAATTATTAGGTATTGATGGTCTATGTTTAACCTCAATTTCATACTTCCTATTTGGGAAAATAGGAATCCTAAAAATATTGGCTGAAGTGGCCATATAATCAAAAATTGTTTTCTAGTCTCTGGGTATGATTGAATTCATAATCAAAGTATTTAGCATAATGCATTTGAGCAACCCCAACAAGAGGTTTATAATGAGCTAGAATTGACTTATATATTTTATTAAACCTAGCAGAAAACTCTTGCATTGATTCAATACTATACCTCTTTAAATTTTTATATTGGGTCAAAATCTATAAAAGGTTTTTCTTATCTTCCCATATTTTAGGAAATACTTCTTCAAAATTTCTGGAAAGTGGTGATACTACCATGTTGAAGGGATCTAAATGGGAATTACAACATCAACTATTACAACACTTTCAACAAATTTAACATTAATAATTATTATGGCGACTATTGTTACAACATGTGTTGTTACAACATCTGTTGTTATAACATATGTTGTAACGTCCATTGTTTTAGTAGTTTCAAATATAGGTGAATTTGTTACAACAACATATTTTACAACAATTTTTAATAATAAGGGGTGTTATAGCATAAAGTGTTACAATATTTTCAACAAATTTAACATTGGAAACTATTATGGCATTTGTTGTTTCAACATCCACCAATACAACATCCGTTGTTACAACATTTGTTGCTACAACATCCTCTGTAGCAGCATTAGTTGTTATAGAAGCTTCAAAAGATTTAAAATTAACAACAACATTAAATGTTAGAGCAGTTTAAACAAATACAATACCAATTGTTGTAATAGTTTCAACAACAACAACAATAGTATCAGTTGTAACAACAATTTTAACATAAATTCCAATCATGTGTTGTTCCTCTAATGATCTCTAGATTACAAATTCTTCCCGGGTTGTATTGTCTAGTTCATGCTTTTGGATAATAGGGGAAGTTATCGAATTCACTCATTTCCCTCTTCTAAATAGTTGTGCTACCTTACTGTTTGGATTTGGGGTAGGTTTCTCAGGTAATTGGGACCATAGAGGAGGATTACTGGGTGGCTCATTGGATGGAATTTGTAGTTTTTGTTGTTGAATAGGTAGCTGAGCTTGCATGGGAAAATGCCATGGAAAAGAGGCTTTAAACTATCCATGATGCCACATGGATATCTGACTCACATGAGAAAGCCATTAAGGGAATATTGTGGGGTATTGAATTATAGGAGGACTAAGAGTCTTCCATGGAACTGTAGGATTCTAAATTTGTTGAGGAATCTACCCAAAATCATACATGTTAGTCCAGGTATTGAAGAATGATGAGGGTTTTTTTATCTATACTTGGTAGCAGAAATTTCCATATGTCATATTGATCTTCTAAGAACCTCCAAAGTGATGGTTATTATAGGATAATGAGGATCTACCTTAGCAAAATGACTGCCTTTAACATAATGTTAGACAAAGAGAGGATGAACCTTTTGCAAGTTGATTTCAAAATTTAAAACAGTAGATGATTCTCTTAAAAAAATCCAAGCACTTAGATTCTAAATATGCTATTATCACATGATGCCTTACTATATCAGAAATAATGCATGCTTAATCCTTTAATAAACATTCTAGGATCCTTGTAGTCTTGTGCTTTCAACATTCCTACCAAAGCCCAAGGGTTGCTTTGCTTCTTATTTTTCCTCCTTTACCTGCATTATTCATGTACAAGCACCACAAAGAAAAATATAGAACAACAAGAGCATGAAGACAAATTTTCCAATCTATGGTTTCGTCATGGAATCTTAAGGAATGAATTCCTAGGGTTTTCAAGTACAAACCCTAACCATATATAGGAACATACAAACCTTAACCCATGCTTTATAAATAATTTCTTTTGACCTTTACATCAATGATATTTTTATTCTCCCTAGATGCAGGTGACACAAATGAATTAAATGTTATTCATGACAGATTGTAAGAGCAGGTACTGCCAGCTGCATAGCAGTGTGGCTTCCCAGGATCTCACCTCGCACAAGAAGGATAGTCTTAATAAGGATGGATATGGTAGCATTTCAGCATTAATGGTGTGCTATGTTCGAAGCAAAGCTGTGGTAGTTATAATCATGGCGATCCTGTTTATTCCCTTCACAATTCGCGTTCAGTCCTCTTGCTCCGAGCCTTCGTTTGATGCGGTTGTTGGTGGCAAGAAGGTCTACGCTAATAGAGGCAAGCTTCGTGCCGGCTCTATGTTATCCTGGAGGTGGTACTACTATGCTAAGGGTCCCCACAGTAGGATCAGTGCTGCTTTAACGGTCCCTTCCCCTTCGCTCCTCATCATCGTTGGCCAGAGAGAGAGGAATCGTTCCAGGGGGTGATGTGGTAGTGGCAAACGATCATTGGCTAGCCGTTCTATGGACCCTAAATAGCCTCCTGTCAATCTCCCCTCCTCTCATGTGAATGTGTCTCCTCCGAGCCCTGTCCGCAAGCCAACTCCGAATAGTGCTTTCCAAACCACTCATTTCAAATTCCAAAGCAATCTTAACAAGCCTTTGATCACTGCCCATATCACTATTATCCTCTCGAAAGAAGAAAACTAGCTCTATCCTCTTTTGTGCATGGCTCCTGAGCCTTCTCAAAGCAGTGAGAAATTAACAGATGGGGGAAGCCAAGAGAATCGTATGAGTGATAATCTTGGCCAGGATGAAGTTTCCATAGTCATTCCGCCTCTTGAAGACAATATCCCAGTAGCTAGGGAAGGGATTTTTGGAGCCACTAATCATACCTTGGTGAACCCAGCAAGTTAGAAGGATGGCAGTGAAGATTTGTGGATTGGTAGCGCATGTCAGGTAGCAGAGAAGACTCCTGGTGAGGATATTGAAGCTTAAGGCCACCTGGGTCTGTTTTTTCTCTCTTTTTGGTTTTGTTATCGCTTAGATGACTACTTCCAGGCCATTCTGTTTACAATCATGGTTCCACATCTTCAACCGGCTGATTTTGTTTCCCTCCGGGGCAGTGGCAGTTTAATTACCATCTGGTCTGCCAAGGACATTGGCTCTCTTGCTTTCATGTTTCTTCCTATGTTCTACTGGTCTATCTCTAGGTTCTATATTTGTCTTCTAGCTTTTTGTAACTGGTATCCCCAGGCTCCTTCTATATTGGGGTAGTTTTGCTGTGTTGAGTGCTCTCGGGTACTGTTATCTAAGGCCTTAACTCCTTGTAAAATTATTTTACTTTTCAGTTAATAGATTTTAGTCTTTGTCGAGAAAAAAAAAAATATTTTTATTCTTTTGATGGATACATAAATATCACATCATGAAATGAGTCAAATGATAATGATGAAGACCTTCAACTTGTATTCAATTGACCAAATTGTTGAGATCAAAGCTCTTGATCAACAAAGGGCATAATCGATTATTTTTGCATTAATTTTGAAGCATGATTCCAAACGGATTAAGACACAATTATAATTATTCAATAAGAGGCTATTTCATAAGGAACTTTGATTTATTTAGATGCAAATCTAAGATTCATACTTAAGGTTATGAAATTCCCTTAACAAGGTATGCCTGATCTCTAACAAGTTCCTGGTTCGACCTACTTGGGTAGTTGCTTTTTATTTCATACAACAAGTTAATGATTTATCTTAGAACATTGTTTCAAGTTGTGAAATCTTGCTTGGTCATTTGGGGCATGCTTCATCACCCAAATTGCTTCACACATGAGCTAGTGCTGGTCAGCGTCGTACCTTCTTAGTCACCACATTTTGTGTGGCAACAAGCCCCATCAACATTTCATCTTGAATACCTATACTACATCTAGCTACTCAACATTAAAAGGAAACATTGACCATCCCTTCACTTAAGTGTGGAAATGTAGTATATATTCTAGCAATGGATTCTAGTGTTGTTCTATCTAACTCACTAAGTTATCCCATAAAATATAGCAACCATATAACCTCCTTATCAAATATGTTAATGTCAATCCTAACATTTGATCAATGGTTATGTCCCCACCAAGATACAACTTGGTTTTATCTTTTAATTGTTTCACACACCTACATTTTTCCTCATCACTTATTTATGTTGATTAATTACATGAAAAGATGGTTAAATCCAAAAGATGGAAAATAGCTTAAGGTCATAAATATGATTTCACTCAAACAAAATGATTTTTCTTATGTATATATCTCTTGTAGTGATAATGATAAAAATTTACTTGGTGAACACTAGTTGCCAATGTGTGCCTAGTGCCAAGTGTCAATGCATGTTAGTGCATGCCAATGAGTGCCAAGGAATTCCAAGGTGTGCCAACGTATGCCAAGGAGTTATATGGAATTGCAACGGGAAATAGAGTGCCAAGGAATGAAAACATATGACTATGCATATCCAAAAATTCCAATGGATATCAGGTGCCAAGCCATGCCAATTTGTGCTAGCCAGGGAGTGTCAGGGAGTGTTAGGGCAACACAAGAGAGCATTAGGTTATTTAAAAAACATGGAAATTAACAAATAATAGGGATGCCATCAATTACATGTAAGTTCCATGATGTGATAGGGAGTTCCAATGCGTTCCAAGCATACATAAATGTGCTAGGTTGTAAGTCATTCAAAGTGCCAAGGAATTCTAGTCATGTGTGCCAATACATGTCAGGGAGTGCCAAAATTTCCTAGAAAAATATTTACTTCTAAAATATAAGAGAACAAGACATATAGACTAGTTAAATCTCAAAATATCTTCAAGGCAAGAATAATCATATATAACACAAAATGGAGAGGGTTTGTACTTAACCTTATGTAATATAAATTACAATTGATAGTTAAATTGTATAACAATTTTTTATGATCTGTACTAAGGTTTATTAGAATAGTTGAATGTTTTACATCATTGGAATGACATCTTAGTTGTAGCTTACTTGAAATTTTATTATTCAAATATGCACTATTAATATGTTATCATTTTTATTTTATATGTTTTAATATTAGATATATAATAAAGAAAATATTTATTCCATGAAATAAATAATAAATTTTCATTTTATATGTTTTTTTTGCGGAACAACTTCGAGAAGATGTAAATGATTCTCATCACATAGATCCAGATCACATTGTTTCCAATGCTAAGATGGCATATGATGGTCATGATGACACATATACATATGACAATGAGGCTAATGACCATGATGATGATCATGATGAATGAGGCTGATGACCCTCATGATGATCATGATGACCATGATGAAGATGGTGATGATGATAATGAGGCAGTTATTGGCAAAAACCAGTGACATTCATGATTATATAGATTGCATCATGGATTAGTTTTTACGTATTTTTATGATGTTGATTTTCATGGTTACTATCATATGTATCATTTTCATGACTTCATGTACCATACTATTGAGTTGTATCATTTTGACATGTATCATTCTGACTTATATCACTTGGATATGATGTATCATGTTGACTTGTATCATTTTGTCTTACATAAATTATTTCTTTTATTGATATCATTTGTACATAATGTATCATTTTTACTTATGTTGACGGTTGAACATGTATGATTTTCACATGTTACTGATCTACTAGTATATGTGAATTTCACTTGTTTTAGTTATATGTGAATCATCAATTTTTATATATTGAATGTGGTTGATGATTTAGATTCACATTTATTAAGTATGACGGTTTTGATTTACTGCTCATGTTGTAGTGTCCCTAAAAAGTTAAAAATAATCAAAATAATAAAATTCAAATTTGTTACATTGTAATTTTGTTTTATTAATAAAATTAAGAATAACTTTTTGGATTAAAAATAATAATAATATACATACTTCATTAAAATATATAAGTAGCAACAATAAGTTAAGATCATTTTTACGTTATAAAATAGAATGATGATTGTGTAACCATACTTAAATATAATTAATAAGCACATAAACTTACAATATAACAATATGTTTAACCATGGATATTCACGTCCACTTTGCCATAGATGTTATTAACTTGTAAATAGCCTTTGTTACAATGGCATGGCCCAATAACATGACTCATCAATAGAACATGCCCAAAAATCATCTCTCATTTCACACTCAAAATATTTTATAAATATTTTATTTGAATTTAATTTATAACATTTTTTTTTAAATTTAAAAGAAAAAGATTAGAATTACTATTTTTGACACATATATACACCTCTATCACATGAAAATATACCAACCTATATCCATCTTAACTCCATCAAATCTCTCAAGGTGCGAAATTCTTCTCTAGTGCAAAACTTGAAGAAAGGTTTGAGAAATTTGATCCCTCTCAAGCTTGATCGATCCAGAAATAAGATGGATCTAGGTTGGTTTAATTATTAATTTTATTTTATGTAATTTGACCAGATAACATTATATACTTGGACATTACAAGAACTCCTTCATACTAGATGGAGAGTGTCTCTTAGCCCAAAGTGTTATAAAATTAAATTAAAAAAATATTATTTATAAAATATTTTGATTGTGAAATGAGAATGGATTTTGGGCATTTTGTATTGATGAGCCATGGTATGGTATGGTTAATAATATCCATGGTAAAGTGGGGTGAGTAACCATGGTTAAAAGTTTTGTTAATTGTAAGTATTATCTTGATTGCGAAATGAGGGATGGTTTTTGGGCATGTGGTATTGATTAGCCATCCTATAGGCCCATGGTATGATATGTTTAATAATATCCATGGTAAAGTGGTGGTGAATATCCATGGTCAAAATTATTATATTGTAAGTATTAAGTGTTTTTGTACTTATTAATGAATTTTAAATGTGGTTACAAAATTATTATTTTAATTTATATGGTGAAATAGATCTTAATTTATAACTACTATTTATATCTTATATATTTTCATGTGATAGAGGTGTATATATATCTCAAAAGTAATTATAATATTTTTTCTTTTAAATTTAATACAAAAAGCTTAAATTAAATTCAAATAAAATATTTTGAGTGTGAAATGAGAGATGGATTTTTGGCATGTTTTATTGATGAGCCATATTATTTTCCCATGGTATTGTAACAAAGCCTATATGCAAGTTAATAATATCCATGACAAAGTGGACATGAATATCCATAGTTAAACGTATTGTTATATTGCAAGTTTATGTGCTTATAATTAATTAAATCTAAATATCGTTACATAATCATTATTCTATTTTATAAGGTAAAATGGATCCTAACTTATTGTTGCTACTTATTTATTTTAATGTAATATGTATCTTATGGTTTTTTTAATTTACAAAGTTATTTGTAATTTTATTAATTAAAAACAAAATTACAATGTAACAAATTTGAATTTTATTATTTTGATTACTTTTTAACTTTTTAAGGACACTAAAACATCTTCCTTGGGCTCTATATTAATTTTAACGGACATGTAAATATTTAACAATTTACATATTATAAATTGGACATATTAATATAAATTTAACATATTAAGCCAACATGTAAATTACATTACATCTACACATTACAACTATACTGGGTTGTAGCACAATAATATATAAATAGTATCTATAAATCAAGATTCATTTCATCATATAAATTAAAATAATAATTTTGTAACCATATTTAAATTTCATTAATAAGCAAAAAAACCTTAATACTTACAATGTAACAACAAAAATTTTAACCATGGATATTGACCCACCATTTTACCATGGATACTCACCCCACTTTACCATGGCTCATTAGTCACACATGCCTAAAATCCATCTCTCATTTCACAATCAAAATATTTTATAATTTATTTTTATTACATTTTTGGGCCAAGAGAGACTCTGCATCCCAACATGGATGATTTTTGTAATGTCTAGTGACATTATGTTATACAAACATTTTGACCCAGTAAAATTACATAGAAATAAAAAATTAAAATAATAGTTAAACTAGCCTAGATCCATTAACTCTGAATCTATCAAGCTCCAAGAGCGATGAAATTTCTAGAGGTGCAAAGTTTTCTTCAAGTTTTGCACTCAAAAAAGAGGTTTGCACCTTGAAAGATTTATTTGATCCCTCTCACTGCTTGATACATATGAAATTAAGATGGATGTGCAAAGTTTTGTTCAAGTTTTGCACTCAAAAAAGAGGTTTGCACCTTGAGAGATTTATTTGATCCCTCTCACTACTTGATAGATATGAAATTAAGATGGATCTAAGCTGGTATATATTTGAATCACTTGTTTTAATTATAGATGATGATCATGCTACAATAATTATCTTCTTATTATATATATATATAGATTAGATGTTGTAGATTCTATTTTGGATGGAGATTTAATAAGTATAATGATGTTGTTAATTTGTATGGATTCTTGTTTCCCTAAAATTTCTTTATAAATATTATCCTATAAAATGTTTCAAATGCATTCATATGAATTATTCTATAATCATATAACTTATTTAAGAGACATGATATATTCAACTAATTAAATTGAAATAAAACATAGTAATTTAACTATATGCAAAACAATAATCATTTTTGGAACAAAAAAAAGAAGAAAAAATGGAAGCCAAATTGGAAGAAAAATTGGAAGCCACAGTAGAAGGAAAACGGGAAGAAAACCTAAAAGAAAAACGGAAAGAAAAACTATAAGCAAAACGTGCAGCACAATTGGAAGCCAAAGTATGAGCCAAAATGGACATAAAGCCTGGTGCTATTCTTGGTGCTTGGAAGAGAAAAAAGAAGCATCAATGGAAGTGAAATTGGAAGAAAAATTGGGAGAAAAACAAGAAAAATTAGATGAAAAACTAGAAGCCAAACGTGAAGCCAAATTGGAAGAAAATCCTGGTGCTAAACTAAAGATATTCCTAGATTTATTGTTAGAGATATTGCCTTCACAAAAGATTCCTTTGATAAGGAAATGCATTTGTTTGTAAGAAATGATGATGTACAAATTCATAGTAAACATTGTTTAAAAAACCTAAATTGTCCCAATTCAATTAATTTTGTTGCAATAAGAAAAAAAAAGTTAGTCCATGGAAATAAATGAGAAATGTATGGAAATTTAGTTACTTATTAGATTTTGATCTCAAGTGGTTCTTACATAAAAATATGGACTAATTCAGTGTTTGTAAATGGTGTTGTTGGTCTTGTAAAAAGATTGTGTATAACCACTACAAGGAAAAGACCTTCCAGCGGAGGTTATTTCGAAAGCCCCTATAAAAATAGCCCAAAAATCCATGTGTAGTAAAGGTCACTAGCAGAGGTGGGCGAGCAGATGTTTAAGTAGATTTTTTTAGATGGTGCATCTACAATATACAAACACAGCAGTGCTTCGTTGTCCATACAAGCAATAGTGCCACATAGAACATGATGCACTGTGGAAATTTTATTTTTGTAAAATAAAAAAATGCTACGCTAGATAATGCAATGCACTAGTGCTTGAATAATCCATAGCATTGGAAAAAGGCTAAATTAAAAAAATAAATAAATAAATAAATAAATAAATAAAATTAATAAATAAATAACTAAATAAATAAAATAAAATAAAATAAAGAAATCATTTCTATATTCACTCATAGCACAAGTTCACTTCATGTAGTAAAACAACTTAGTGCATACCAAGAAGGAGCACCGCTCTAGCTTTTAAATTTCAGAAAATGCGGTGTTATTTTCCAATTGTGCATCGGTGAAGTAAATTTACTAAAATGCCTAAGGGAATCTTCTAAAGATAACCTCTACATAATTTTTAATTTAACAAAAAAAAGACCATTTCTATAGTCAAACAAATCACCGGTGTAGTACTTGTATTAGAATGCCCTGGGGCATCTTAGCAAAAGAACCGCTATAGATTTTTTAACTTAAACAGAATGTAGTGCTCTTAGATATTTTCCACACTGATGCAATTATCGTAACACACTACACGAGGGTTAAATAAAAAATAACCTCCCTATCGTATTTTATTTTTACCATCTACAGTACTAGAGAGCTCTTAAACATCAATGTTACTCTTTCCTCATGCAAGCATGCTAACGTTAATGCTTCTCTTACCATCCTTCATTACCCTACTCACTTCCAAACTTTCTAATTCTTTTAAACCATGGTAAAGTTTGCTTTTCTCCATTACATGGTAACAATGATTCCATGATGACAAAAGGTCAAGGTAATGCCTATATTTATTTGTAATTTAATTTTATATAAGATTAGAATTGAAAATTAGATTCAAAGTTCCATTACTTTTGAAAGAAAAAAATTGATGTGCAGTGTGATTAATATGTTCGGCTCGCATTGATAGTGGTGCACTATGTAAATTTAAAGGGTGCACCGTAGTTTGCTATGTGAACATAACACAACGCTATTATTGCGATGTGCTTCATAAATGAAAATTCACCAAGAAAATTATAAATTGTACGTTGGTGCATTATGCACAGTGCGTTTATATTTACCAAATGTACCGCAAAAATAATATTTAAAAATATAGCTATAGCTTAGTGCGTTTGATAAGCTAAAAGTTATGTACCTGTTTGAAAAGGTTATATGTGTGCAATGGTGCATAAGTATGATGCACAACGATGAAAATTTAAATTTGTCAACCAACAATAGTGCATCATACATATGTGCACATTGTTGCAAGTGCGGTTGTGTTTGACGATGCACTAGAGCCAAAGCATGACTATGTTTTAGGCACACCAATGATTTTTTTTAATTGAAACTTATGTTTCCATATTTATAAATACATTTTTCATTTAATAAAAAAAATTGTATTCTATATACGAAGTTGATGTATTTTATATGCCAATCATGTAGTAGAGATGTCAACAAAGGGAGCGGCAACAGGAGAAGGAGAAAATGGTGGAAACATACAATATGGTTTGTTTATGGTTGGCGAGAGAGAGGGATAACACCTTATTTTTGTGCTACAATACACACTCCAGGTGTCTTTCCTAGATCTCATATGTCCCTCCTACAAACCTCCACGGTCTCATGGATTTCAAAAATGGAATTGTGAAAAATTTATACTTTATTAAATGTTGTCGGTTCAAATGGTAAAATAAGAGTGGAATGAGAAGGAAGTTGTATGGATAAAAGGTATTATATTAGGGTTTCATGGTTCTTATCAGTCACACACCAAATACCGTGAAAAATTACAAGTGTGTCTTTCACACCACTGTTGTATCGTACAATTGATGTCCTTCAAACTAGCGACATGATGTATGTGGCTTAGGCTCATGAATTTCAATGACATGATGTATATGGCTTGGGCTAGTCACCTTCAATGATCATTTTGGGTGGGATATATTTTAATAATTTATCACATGCAACACCTTATTATGTAGCCTTATCACTTATTATTACTGACTTTTTTCGTATAATATATTTGTGTCATCATTGTTGTAATACCCATCATATTGATTGAAAAATATTTATAAAAAATCGAAAACTAAAAATCCTATTACACTTTTTCTAAATATTCAAATGAATTTAAATTTAATTTTCAACTTGGAATCTTGGAATAATATTATTGTGACACCTATGGTGTCCTCCAAATTTGAAAAAATTATTGAATATTATTGACAGGGCATGGTGGCATACTCCAAATTTGAAAGAGTTATTTAATTGTGTATTCTAATTATTTGCTGATTTCATTCAATGAATTTTATTTTAGATGTTGTAGGAAATTGTTGAAATTATAACTTTGAAATGTGTAATTTTATGATTTAAATATTCTAAAAGTTGTTAAATATATTATTATATTATAAATATTATAAATAAATAATGAAAATTAAAATTTATCCTAATTTATGTTCTCAAAAAATAAAAATATGAAAGAGTGAAGTTGTGTAGAAACACAGTTCCAATCTTCAAATGATGCTCGAATACAATCAAATTAAAACACAACAAGCTCAAATCTTGAGGTAATATAATATAGTAGTGTAATCAATGTTTTAAAACTCTAAGTCGAACTCCAAACTAGTCGAGGGTAGACTCTGACTCGGTATTGACTCGGTCTAGTTGATTTCAATGATTCAGTCTTTGTAAAAAATACATTAGATATTTATTCTTTTATAAAAAAATTTATTTTAAAGATTTTCGTTCATGTTTCCAAACACAAAGCATTAGAACAGAGAGAGAAGACAACATATGATCAAAGTAGGCTCATGAAAATATCGACTATATCAAAATGGTACCCAGTGAAATGTCCAATACATGTAATATATAGAGATCAAAACAAAAATACCTAACCAAGGATGCTCTAAATGGCCTCTATAATAAAACATCACTAGTCACTAGTCATTATTGGCTACTACTAGAGAAGCCAACATCATATGGCTTAGACTCTGAATTCGAGTCAGATGGGGAAACCCGTGGCTCTTCCTCCTCATGACATCCAACTGCAACTGTAGAAGTAATAGCATGAATAGGTACAACAACTGCACGCTGAGATAAATTTGCTATGCGCTTGCATCGTGGCTGAGTAGAGGAAGTGTCTGTAACTAGAGGACTTGGGACTGGGCCTGGTACTAGTGGATCTACATTGAACTAAACATTATGTTCAACTAATGCCTCCATCTATAAATCGAAATCAAGACCAATATCCTCATCAGAATCAAACTCTGTTGCATGCCTCTCCATTACTCAATCTGATGTTGGATCAATATCTTCCAACATAATGGGATCTGTATCAGGTAATTTTTTTAGTAATTGGTTGCATCTTAACCGAAGGTTTTATTGGACATAGCTTAGACCATTTAACCATTTTTCTTCCAAACGATCTCTCTTCTTCATGTGAATCCTCTCAAAGACATACCAATTGTGCTCACACCCTCAAGAACTACAAGTTAGACTCAAAATATAGATTGTAAACATCTGCAATTGAGGAAAATGGCTACCAAATGCCTCCCACCATTGTGTTGCAAAAAAATTAATTGTGTAATGAGTTAGCTCAACAAAGTATATCCAAATTTCAAATTATAAACAATTTAACAAAATAAGAATTTGAAAATTGATTTTTTTTTACCTAGCTCATATGCTTCCCTTGAGATCCTTTCTAGGTTCTTGCCAAAGGAACAAGTGGCTCTCCTGAAACAAGTGATATGTCGGTCTATCTCTAGCTGGTCACTCTCCTTAGGGACCATGTGCTCAAGGAACTCAATTAATCCATATCTAACCTCCTCAGTTAAAGATTCTACCTCCAGATCTTTATAATGATACCTTGGGTTAAAAAGAAACCCAGCTAGAAAACACCCTTTGCAAGTTTGAATGTTGGGAAATAATAGGTTGAAATGTCAAAAAATGAATTGTAAATATAGTGATCGCAGGCCTAACATATCCTTGTCCCTTGTGTGTTTCCTCATCAGGTTCAAAATCCATGAGTGATTTTAGATATATGTTGTTATGCTTTTGGCATGCTCTACATTGTTCTTGATCCAATCCATTTTACCAATATCCTCAAGCATGAGTGATATGCAATGTGAAACACATGGGGTCCAAAAGATGGTTTTCTGGTTTTCCTCTAACATTTTACCAGTAAGAACATAGTTAGGGACATTATCTATGATGATTTGAACAACATTAGCCACCCCACCTCTTCAACAACCTCATTCAAAAGCTGAAACAACAAGTGTGCATATTTCACACTATCAAATGCATCAACTCATTTTAGAAACATTGTTCCCCACGGGCAAAAGATAAGAAATTTTATGCTAGTACAGTTCCTTTGATCGGCCCATCCATTTGACATGATGGCACATATTGTTTTTTCCCATGAGATTTTGAAATCTTTCAAATATTCATCAATCGACAAAACCTCTTTTTGCAAAAGAGATCCCCATAACTCATGCATAGTAGGGCCTTTGAAGCCCTTTCCTGTAGCAAATATGGCATCAAACATAGGTTCATAATATGGTGAATGAGAAGCATTGAAATTGATATCAGAATAACCACCATCTAGCTATGTAATCGCATGTAGTTTCTCTCATTTCTCTCTTCCAGTGGTCATCTAAAGTGGGTTTCATTTGACCTCTATTAGCTTGAGGACCATGTAGACTATTAGAGGGAGACGAAGGTGTGAAATAAATATTGATATCACCCTTCTTTTTAATTTTACCCTTACCCTTTTCTTGAATAGACTCTAAAGACAGAGGAACATAGCGAAAGGGGTTGGATGCATTAGTGCATGGTATAGATGAAGAGCCCTCATAATCAAAATTGGTGTTGGAAACCATCCTATGTTTTATACCCCTCTTCCTCCGAATTTCAACCTCTACTTCTTTTTGTCTAGATTTTTCTTCCTCAAACTTCTCATTTTTTTCTAGCGACTCCTTCCTAATACCCCTAATTTGTTTTTTTGGTGTTGCATGTTGTAACTTATTTTTACCCATGTAATATTTTGAAGTTGTTCCTTTATTATAAAAAGAAAAAATAGAAAAAATAGAAAAATAGATAAAACAAAATAAAGAAAGAAATAAGAAAGGGATTAAAAAAATAAAAGAACAAAATATATCCTTAGTAATTGTGTGCACATCTAAATGCCACAACATTTTTATTTTACTATGTTATTTTGATTAATCCATAGAATTCTAAATAAAAAGGGATTACTGATTTATTTTTAATAAACCGCGAGAGTGATTTCACCGACAACATTTAAATATTGTTTGATTTTCAATAGATGTCATCGAGCCCACCCAGATCAATTGTGTGACCCCCACATTGTCGAATTTTAGTGGAAGGGGGTTTGAGGGATCCACAAAGTGGATTTCCTGATCCTGTTGTTGGGTATGTTGCAGCCTCGTATCCATTGCAGTACCCCCTACCGGAAACCACAAACCATTTCTGATTCGCACCCCCACAGAAACCGTCACTCCACCATTCATTCCTCCACTATTCCTTTTGCTAATTTCACCTTCCGCTAAACCTCCACTACATTTAATCATCACCCCATTCTCAAAAAAATTATCACATAACCATCATCCATTTAATTCTCCCACGGCAATGTTTGAAAACATTAAAATCTCCTACACTACTTTCGCCCGTCAACCAATTTCATCCATAATCAACAGTTGATTAAACGCCTATACCTTTTCAAATCATCTTCTTTGTTGCATTTTCTTTACAATCAAGACTCCCAGTTTGAATCTACAAGTGAATGCTAGCAAGTCACTAGCTTATGATCATTGTATTTCTAGGTAATTGTTTCACTGATCCAAAACAATTTTTTTTCCTTAATGGCTTCTCATAAAGGTAAATACAAGGTTGTAGACAATCCCATGCTACCTTCTATAATCAATTTAGATGAGTTAAATTTACTTAACTCTCGATTCAAAATTTCATATACCAATTGTGAGACCGACCTCTGTGAATTGCACAATTGGGCCTTTATGAAATATCAAGATGCTAGTGATGAGTTTTCATTTTGGGAATCCAATTTACCTCTTTTTATTTTCCTTCATACCTTCCATTTTCAAAAAAACAAATCTTGGTGTGATTCTCACTATCTCCCAAGTCAGAGAGTTATCATTGATAAAAATAATGAAACCCTTTTTTATGTAACCCCTAAGTCAATTTTCCAAGCCCTCTAATTGAATTCTAAAAAATCGCTACATCTATTTTCTACTCATGCATTAATGGAGATTTATCAAAACTATCCTTTTCTGAAAGAGCTCATATTTTTGAATATTTTATGCCTTAGAATTATGAATAACCAAGGACCAATCCTCCCTATTCTGATGCCATGTTCCCTAAGTTGTCTAGGCAAGTTATTTCTTTAATTTCTTGTCTATTAGGATACCCTAGTGACCAATGAGTTGACCAAGTAATTTTAAGTTTTCTATCAGTCTTTTCCTCTCATAAAAAACCTTTAGTTATGTTCAATTACAGTCAATTATTTTTAGATATTATTCATGAGAAATTTTTGAAGTTCAATACAGAGGGCTCTCTCAAGCTTCAATCAGTTTTGGTATATATCATCAATCAGAAATACTTGAGTTTCATTTGCAGAAGTTGGATGTTACAGGCAGCCCACAGTTAGTTATTCATTGGAATTCACTAGTGAGAAAAACTTCTGAAGAGTTCTCCTTTAGTGATTTTGTCAATCAATTCTTCTATGTAGAAAATTATTTATTAAACAATTATGTTGTTCCTAGGATTTCTACTGAAATTAAGATAATTTTACATCTTAGTGAATAGTTAAAGGTTGGAGACTAGTATTTATATCAGAATTTTATAGAAATTAGCATTTATGGATGTGAGCTTCAACCATACAAGTTTCCTATTTTCCTCCCAATCATAATTTTTTCTCTTCAATATATTAGACAAATGATGAATTTAGATGATATTCATTTTCTTTCTAGAAAACAAAATGCTAGATTTAAATTGAAAGCATAGGTTGGCCCATTCATAGCCAACAAGAGCTAAAGAAAGAGATGTAGATAACTTATTGAAGCTGATGAAGCTCCAGTTTAGTTTTAGTTGGTCTTATGACCCATTGGGGATCACATTGTGAGTTAGAATTGCACATAAATCAACACATTATGTTCATGTGGCCAAACCAAAGATTGAGAATTTTCCAATAAAGAAGAATGGGGGGGGAAATACTTTACAGGAAGGCAAGGAAGAAATACCCAATCGAACAGTGTCAGAGACTCCAAAGACCATGGAGATAGAATTAAAAAGGCCAAGGGAAACCCAGTCACCATCAGAATCATATTTACAACAAAAAAATTTCAAGGTCATGAATATAAGAAACACAACAACTAAAGAGGAAGAAGAATATTCAGAAGTTCATACTTCTGGAGGACCTTCTACAATAATTCTCATAGGAGAATCACCATTTTCACTGCAACATATTGAAGAATCCAGTATAGATTCTCCTTCTCCTTCTTCCCTTTCTTCAAGGAAACAAAGTATCTTTTCAAAATTTCTAGAAATAAAAAAGAATAATGAGACACTGAATACTTCCACATGTGCAGAATTGTGGAAAAAATCATCTACAATACATACTAGACTTCTTTAAGCATTAGATAGTGACAGAGTATAGTTCCAATTGCCATTTTTGGAAGAAAAGGTCCCTGTACCTAAATTTGATGAAGACTAGAAAATTTCCTTGTTTTACTTTGATACAAAAAAAATTCATCCCATAGATCATATTGATTTACATAAACAAGCAAGGGAGATGGTTTATACATCTTTGATAAGTTTTGCCATGACAACTTCTAAGATGCAAGCATCATTAAAAAATATTCATTCACAGTTAAATCTAGAAAAAATGTCATCTCTAGCAAATGATACCACAAGTAAGGGGCTTGAGGACCTGGTTTCTAAATTAGGACTCGATCCTAAAGATGTAAAAAAGTTAGAAGAGATAATCAAAAATAGAAATGTTGATATTCAATCATTCAGGAAGCAGTTGAAGCTTCCAATAACTAAACATCGATAGGCTCAAGAAGTCAGTTAGTTAGAGAAGGAGAAGGAGAACATGCTTCGAATGATTGTTGAGAAGAACATACAAAATCAAAAGATCGAAGCAAAAATGGAAAAGTTGATTAAGGAAAGAGAACTACAACTCAGCTCTAGAGTAGCAACTTCTACAACAAGAACTACCATAGCAGCAATATCCACAGTAGAGATAGAGCCCACTGGTCAAAATTTAGAAGAACAATTTTCAAAGGCCATGGGAGATATATCCTTGAAGGACAACAAAATTGACAAAATTAGAGTGTAGATTGAGAAGATTCAAGACAACAAAGTCAAAACTGATAATTCATATTTGGCTCAAATATAGAAGAATTACAAGTTAACTAAGAAATTAAAAATATATGAAAATGAATCATTGATTGCACAAACTTTATCTCAAGCTAAAGAGAGAATATAGTTTGATATTAATGCATCTTTGACTGAATTATGGCCATCAATTGAAATTATCTTTGAGTAGGAATATTTACTCCAAAGGTCAAAGGCAGTAGTAACAAAGATTAAAGAAGATCTAGATCATAAACCAAGAAAAGCTACTATGGTAATTAAAGTCTTGCATTTTAAAACAAATGAATAACTTGAAGAGTTTGGAATTGAATATAGGACTGATGCAGTCCTAGATACAAGAATGTTTTTGACAAAGATGAATCTAAATTTACAGCTGGAGAATAAGTGCGAAAACTTAGAATAATGTATCAACAAATTCCATACAAAATTTAATGATATGTGCCAAAATAGACTCCCAAATACTCAAGATTCTAGTGGCCAATTGACCCCACTAGAAAATTATCAGCACAAGTTACATGAGATAGCAACATATAAAACCAAATTTGCCAAAGTCAAAGGAATAATCACAGACAAAGCTTTCTTCGAGGGCCTAGAATATGTTTTGTTTATTAAACATGAAATTCAACATTTATTTTTAACTAGGGCTACTTTTGAAAAGTACGCAGAAGTTGATGAGTCATATAGTAAGTTAACTAAATTTTATATCCTAAATGATAAAAGATGGGACAAATTACTTGAGCTCATTGAACATAACATAATGCAAAATTTTAGTGACCAAAGGCAGAAAAATAGGGGCAATAAACAAAAAATTCAATTTCAAGTAGCAATCATCAAATAGAAGCCTCGAAATGTGTGCAACATGTTCAAAACAGTTTAGAATAACTATTTTTCTGTGATATTTTTGTAAATATCCAGAACAGTTTTGGATATCATTTCAGTTTGTAATAATTTTTGTTTTAAAGATTTAGATATTTTGAGTGAGACTCTATAAATATTTAGTATTTCGAAGAAGGAATGGTTGAATCCTTGTAATGAATCAGTGACATTATTTTAATGCTTAAAGTTGTTTCTGAAGATAATTG
The DNA here is from genome assembly GCA_000404065.3 of Pinus taeda. NCBI lineage: Eukaryota > Viridiplantae > Streptophyta > Pinopsida > Pinales > Pinaceae > Pinus > Pinus taeda. Next base: position 88,098 of record APFE031143859.1, read on the forward strand.
AAGGATTCTATATTCTTTCTAAACAACTTGTGTATCTATGTGAGTTTACCTTGTTATCAATTATGTTTTTGATATTTGTTTATGCACATGTACAAGGTAACATAGAAGTTTGAGCAATTCTATATTGAATGTCAATCTCCTAAAATCCCCTACAAAGTTATAATTATTAAAAGAGATTAATTAACTAAAAAATTTGTTTTAGTTAATTCCTCTAAATCTTTTAATTGTTGCCTACTATCATCTCTTGGATATGTATTGTTTAGTTGTAAAAAGCTTTTACACACATCTACTGTATAAGATATATTATATGTTCAATATGAAGGTTCATAACTATATACCTTCCTAATTTCTTATTTTCAAATCAATTTAAATATTAATTTTATTAGGCATGAAAATAAACCCTTTAGTTTTGTCATAAATACTTAGAAAATAAAATTATTCAAATGTTTAATACACTGGTCATCCAATTAAATCAAAACATTACTTAGATGGTTTGGTACAGTTCCCCATCCTAGAACTGTCTACAAAGATACAACATCATATTGACACTATTGTCAGGGAATAGGTTAAAGGTTGGATAAGAACCCCCCACCTCCAAACCATAGATTTATTACTTCAGACATCTCAAGATAATTTATATAATGGTTTTTAATGTGTGAAATGCAGGGTAATAATGGAGGGATAATTTTTGTTTTTACTGCAATGACATTATGGGCAAAATATTAAGGTAAGAGGAGGCTGAGTAAAATGAGGTAAAATGAGGATACATATTCTAGAAATACATTTCAATACAAAACATGGAGTTTCCAATGCTAGAAATAGAATTTTCTTCATGGAATAACTTTACAGAGATAAAAATGAAATTTTACAAAGAGAAATAATGTTTTATACTATGGATATAAGGAGGAAAATAATTATAAAGAGTAAAATGCTCATGATGAGAAAATTTGGATAATTCTCATCCAAAGCTTTTATAGAAGTAAAAAGGGAGTTGAAAACATCAAAGTTTTTTCATGAGAAAAGGAACAGCTTTATAGGTCAAAACAAGACATGGATTTCAAACAATGAATGGTTTTACGGGATAAAATCATTTGAGAAAATATTTAAGTTTTATTTATGGAATTCATGGAAATATAGTAATATGATTTATAAATTTTTGGAAATATTTTTTATCAAAATATCTTATTTCCAAAAACCTAACATTTATATTTTTGAAAATTAAAGAGTGACAAAAACATCAATGATTTCCGAATCATTTTCAAAATTTTCGACAATGATTAAGCACCTAAAGGATACTATTAAGATAACTAAATGGTCAAAGAATTTTATCAAAGGACATGGGATTAATCAATTCTATAAAATGGGATCAATCAGCCGGATTATGGGCATATTAAATAAGTTTTAGGGAGAACTTCATTAACCTCTAGATTCTAAGCTAAAAGATCAACATATAGAAGATTAAGGCTGATTTCTAACAGAAAATGGGCAACCAGTTTCAAGAATAAAGGCAATCAATCTGCAATCAGTGAGCTAATTTCCAGATTTTAGGGAAAAAATCAACAGTCAAGCAATCATTTCCAAATTTACAGGGAAAAATCTTAAACAACTTCAAATTTCCTTGCAGAAGAATTAAAAACTAAAGGATAACTCTAAGATTTAAAGGCAGAAGATTTTCTGCCATTTCCATATTTTCTACATCATATTGTATTTTTAGTTTATTTGATAGAATTCATTTCCTATATACTAATGACGGTTTGAGGAAGATGTTTTCCTATATATTATTTCATTTTCATTGTAAAAGGGTTGGCTCTTGATGTCAAAACCCTGACATTTTTTTAAAGACTTTTAATACAAGAATTTTAATTGAAGTATTCTAGCTTTATTTTCATGACAAAAAATATTTCTCATGTATCTCTTTCCCTGTTACTCCATAATATGTTTCTGCATATGTTCAAGGTAACATAGGAGTAAGGCTAAGAATAGGTTTGAGTGTCAACCTCCTTGATAGCCCACTACAAATTTATCATCTACACTGAGATTAGCTAATTGAACAATCTTCTTAAATTAGCTCCTCTGCATCATTTAATTGTTGCCTTCTGCCATCTCTTGAATGTATATATGCTTGGTTGTAGAATTCTTCTACATGCATATACTATATTTGATTGATTAAATATTCAATATGAATACTTGATTATCTAATTTCACGTATGTCCCTCCACTAATCTCCTTAAGCTATTTTTTTTGGCAAGAACTAGATGTTGGCACTTTGATCAAGTTTCAACAAGAGAGGGATTTATTTATGAGTAGAGATTGGATATTCATCGGAAACCACCTACAACAAATAATAGATCTAGAAATTATGCTTCAAAGGTTGTTGTCCAGTGACAGTCAACAACGTTAGAAAAAACCTCGTAACACTTGAGAGAGACCCCTCTGGTTCGAGGGTCGGCTTGAACCCAAAATTTGGTCAAGTTGGTTTCTCAGCACAGTTTCAAAACCAAGAACTACCTTCGAGAAACCGGTACAACTCTGCAGATGGATCAATTTAGCCTCTAATACCATCCAAGTGTTGCTTTATCCTATGAATGCCCCTCCACCTCCTTTCATTTTTCTATCACAAAATTTGCAATCGATTTAATTATCAATCATTGCAGCATATGCCCGAGCAAGATATTTCATTCTAGAAACCATTTTCTGATATTTGGACTTGGAAATGAATAGAAAAAATATAAAAATGAAAAAAAAAACAACTCTTCAACGTTCATTTCTTTTACAAAAATCACTCTTTTCAACTTCTAGATTTGCAAAAAACAAACAAACAAAGGAAGATTTGAGAAGCAAAACAAAATACCTCTAGGCCCTCACTGTTGCTCGAACAAACCAACTCCTCAATTTTGCTCCAATAAATTCCCAAGAATATCCTCAATGCTGCTCCAATGATTTCCCAAGAGACTCCTCACTACTGCTCCAAAAACATACTCCACAACTCTTCACAAACTCCTCACAAATGCTCACACAAATGCCATGTGATAGTTGTGAGGAAATGTGAGGGGGTTGGGTAACTTCTATAAGCTTGGGATAGGTTAGATGGACTTGAAAAAACCTAAAATAATAAAAAAAACTAATTTGGAGTTTATTTTCCCTCCTTTTTCGTCACAAATTAGGTTTGTCTAGTTCGATTCGGTTATGTCAAACTTGGCCGAGCTGACCAGTTTGTTACTGAACTGACTGAATCAGTGAAAGACTCAGATGTTTCACTAACAGACAGGCCTTTGTCCTAGTTTTTGTACCGAGCCGGCTTGGGCAGGGGTCTAACTCAGTCGACTCAGGCCATTTCAAATCTGTTCAATTGTTTTTTAAAACATTGAGTGTAATCAAAAGAAATTTCATTGTCGAAAGGCAAAGTGACAAATGAACATCAATTTCCACGACGTCAGAGATATGCTTCTCTTGATAAGTGCTTGCAAGGTTTTTGAAATGGAGGAATATTTTCTGCATTTAAACTTGATTATGAATGAGGATCCTAAAAGTTTAAATACATTTTTATTTAAATTGACATGGATTAGAAAAAAATGCAATTAGATAATCAAAATATAAATAGAATATGAAATCATTGTAGATGGAAATAGATAACTTTGTGAAGGAATTTTATCAACAATATGGAATGAGATGGAATTTGAATAGTTAGCCATTTGATATTATTGAGATTTTGACCCTGCGTTTGAGAAAAAATAGAAATAAAATTTTGTTTGCATATCTAAAATTAATCTCGAGAACCATATAATCACAATATAAATTTCAATATATTTTTCAAACCATTTGTCAAGAATAAGGTGATTTTAAGAAAAAAATGTATATTATGAACTACTATAATTGATGTGGATGCGTCCTAGAGGATAATTTGATATTAATATCCGATTTTATGTCAAAATAAAATTTAAGAGAGATTTTAAACATGACCGGTGTACTTATTAGAACAAAGCGCACCGATATATTTAAATAATACCAACACTGATGCATGCAAATAATACCCACACTAGTTTCCTACATTCCAAAAAAAATGTTATCATGTCGATGCTCTTGTACAAAAATGATCTGATGCATTTCAAGGAAAAACAACACAACTATGCCCCTGTTTCCAGATTTTAGAAAATAAAAATGAATTCAACCATCTCTAATCTCTTATACCAATTACAACAATATGCTTTTAAATACAAACCACACCATTGTGTTAAAAAAATTAATTGCATTGTTTTAGGATTTCGAAAATACAAAAGAAAATGTATCATGTCAGTGTGTTGAAAAAATTTGGGGCCCCAACAATATCGCTGTGATTTTCTTATAAGCACATTGGTGTGTTTGACTATTGAGCACATCGATTTTCAGATAAATTGAAAAAAAAAAGTGCACAATTTTTTTCTTTTCTTAAAATTCAAAATTGAGCAGTAATTTATCTTTTGAAATCTCATTCCATAAATTGTTTTAAATAGTAAACAGTTATTCATTATTTCATTATTTTTCCCAAAATTTCAAGGGAGTGATTCGCAAGAGAGACATACCAAGAGAACTATGGAGCATCAAAATACTTTGGAGTAGTGAAACTATTCAGAAGATTAGAAGCTAAAAGGTATGGTGATTCACTCAAAATCCTGCATAATAAAATTTTTAAATTTTATTGTTTATTTTACTAATACTTTTTTTTACAATTTTTGTTAGGATTAAATTAAAAGAGAGATCATTTGCAAGAGAGACATAGTGGAAGCACTATGGAGCAGAAAAAATATTGGAACCAAAGAAACATCATAATTTAAAAGGTATGGTGATTAATTGAAAACCCTGAATAGAAAAAAAAAAAAAAAAAAATTAATATTAAATCTTTTCACAATTTCTGTTATATTTATCCACAATTCAGAAATAAATAAAAAAAATAAAAACCCTATATAATAAAGAAAATTATGATCTATATTCCCATTTAAATTTAATTTAAATTCAGAAAATAACAAAAAAAATAAATGCTTACCTTAAACCCTTACTTCTTCTTGCAGAATTTCACCTTAGGGTTTAACTTCCTCTACCATTTCACAATTAGGATTTTCATTTTAGGTATTTTAGATTTAATGGATTTGTGTATTTACAATATATAAGGTATTTGACTTCTAAAGTAGGGGAACAACTTATTGAAATAGATCGAAACATTGTCAGCCCTATCCATTTTCCTTTAAAAATGGATATAGGTTCTGTGGTGTGCCCTGTGTGATATAATGCATCAGTGTCCCCTTTGTAAGAAAACACACCATATATTATAGCATTGCGAGATTTATCTAGTATGTTGATTGTTGCTCCCAGTGTAATATAGCACACTGATGTGCCTCTCTCAAATAGCATTGTTAAATCATTTTGGTTCGTTTACCATTACAAATCGCACTGTAATAATTCAAAATTATTTAAAAATAATAATTTTCCCTGATGGTGTCAAAAAAAATAAACACTCGGTGCGTTTAATGGGATAAGTACACCATCGTGTGTATTTAGATAAATGCACTAGTTACCAAATTGCTTTTTAGCTGATAATTATTTGATTTATTTATAAAATGTATTTAATGACTTTTGTATTGAATGGTATAGGTTGTATATTGATAAAAAAAATGTCCAAGAAGGTCTCAAATAACAAAAATATTGATTGACACAATGATAGTACATTGGAAAAAGTAGAGAAGACAAGTTATTTATAATTTCCTTACAAAATTAATATGTGTGAACTATATGTAAGTTTAACTAATATGTATTAGTAGTGTGTCATGCAAAGCCACAAAATGAAAAAGGTCGATAACATTATTTATACTCTAAGTGTAGAAGAGCATAAACTCCTGATAGAAAAATTGTAGAAGGATGAATTAGGTGAGTTACGTATCTATGTTGTTTTACTTCTTTGAGTTTATAATTAATAAAACAAAGATATTCTTTATATTAAATCTATGCTTTATAATGAGTTTTAAAACATGCAGGTTAACAAAGTATACAACTACGCTAGCAAAAGAATTGTTGTAACAATGCATGAGACTTGGTTTTGAAACCATGTGCATAATTTACAAGTCACTCCTTCCTATGGTACACTTTTATTTGATTTATATTGATGTATATTCTTTATTTCAATTTTCATTATTCTCACCAATGTAGATACAGTCATTAAAATTTATTTTTATGTTTGTAGATGGAAGAAGATCATGAAGACAAAAATGATCGATGCAATCAATAAAACATTCCTCCAAATAACCCAAGTCATGGAATTAGCTCAAGCATTGACAACAGTTCCAATGAATAATGATGATCTATTTGGATATCAATGCAACATGTTTTATTTTCTGAAATAATTGTATGTGAAAATCTGACATTTTATTTAATGTATTGGACATAGTGTCTAAACTGAAAGGCAAGGGGTTACCAATAACAATCCCATTTTGTATGACAAAGAGCCTCTTATTGATATATAATAAAACAGATTTTAATTTATTCTATCGTGTTATCCAATGTCGTTGTGAAATGATACACCGTTCATTAAATATATGGATGATTACATATTATAATGGAAAGATGTGAAATATGGTAATATAACAAATTAATCCAAACATCGTACAAAAATGCACTGATCACATTTTAATTTATATGAATATTGTTATAAGATATATATCGATTTTTTGATGAATAATGAATTAAAAGAATTACAATAACTGTATTATCAAAATTTATTGTTTCCAAAAAAGAGAAAATCTCATACAAAATTTTGGTGCCTCCTTAACATAAAAATGCACTGGCGCGTTATGTTATATAAAAGAACCATGATGACATGTTTTTGCATGATTGTTTCTTTTTTGGAAAATGATAGCATTGAGGTGTTTATTTCGTCAGGCACCAGTGTTATTTATGATTAACGCCCTGGTGCATTGTAATTCTTAATGCACCAATGCTTTCATGGAACTAAACCCTAGTCCTAAAAAATATTACTTCTAGCCTCAGTGCATTACTAAAATTAACAACATTGGTCGTTTTATATAGCTCATGCATTGGTGCATTTATGCAACTAATACACATCACGACTCTCATTTTAAACAAAAGCACCAGGACTGCAATTATTTTTATGTGTCCTCGTGTCATTCCTTGCCCTTGGGAATTTTTTAATAGATAAGCATTGTGATGGTATACATTTTAGGCCTTAGTGCTATTTACATTAATGCCTTGGTGCTTTTAGTTATGCATGCAACCCAATGCTTTTATATATGCAGCGCACTAGTGCCACTTGCTGCATGAAGCACACTGGAAAGAAAGTGTCTGCTAAAACCTTCACCCACCCATATTTCTTCAGTTTTGATGAAGTTTTGTTATAACCTTCGCTAAAATGTCTACCATCACAAACATATTTCTTAGTGGATGTTTCCTTTACAATTTTTGTCAAATTTATAACATTAAAAACCTCCATTATAACCTCCGCTAGAAGGTATTTTCATTGTAGTGAACCCTAGAATCCCCACCTCCCCTCCATAATCACTCACATCTGTTTTGGTAATATTTGTTAATTATGTGGGAGCATTATGCGAAAAATCATCCCCTCAAAAAGTTCATATTACACCCATTGAAAGAGATAATAGAAAAAAACTTCTTTTGAAATTTTCTTGGGTTTTAACAATTCATAAGTCACAAGGATTGAGTTTGCATAAATCTACTATTACACTAGCATGGACATATATCCTAATGTTTTTTTTTTTTAAAGAACATTTACCAACTCAAGGATCAGAAAGGAAGGAAATGCACATCTCCTTTATACCGGGATATATAATGTGCCTTCTACACATCAACTAAGTGAGTGAAGATGCAATTATTGATGTTTTATAATGTTTTAAATTAAAAATAACCAAATATGTATATTTATTTTTGGTTTTCAGTATAACCAACAATTTTTATTATGTAGTGCATATATTGTTTTTCTTTTAAAAGGGACATGTGTTAACTCCAAGTTTAGCATCGAAATAATTACACATCTCCCTTATAATGGGCTATATAATGTGCCTCTTGATAAGAAATTCATGAAATCCTTGTTTCTAGTGACTTTAGTTATATGAGTGATGGTATTCTTTTGAATCATGAAATTGTATATTATAGTGGCCTTATTCGCCACATCAACCCTATTTTTTTCTAATATGAATTCATGAAATTTTGTGCCATGTCAATATATTTTGTACCCCATTCTTGTTTTTGAGACACGTCAAAATGACATTCTTGTCACTTGGGTCATATTAGAGAATATAATGAAATACCAAAATTAGATGTTATTACAAGAATTTAGTGAATGTCTTTGTCCTTGGCCCCACCATGAAATATTCATCCTTGGTTATTTACAAGGCCCCAAAGTGCTTAACTCTATTAAATTTTCTTTCCTTCACTCATTTTGTTTTCAACATTATTTTGTCAAAATATTGCCCATCCTCATTAATGTATTCAAATGTATACTAATTATTTGCATCTATACTGCAAATTAATATTTGTTGAAGAAACAAACTAAGTATATTTGTGACCCTTCCAGACATGTAAACATGCCAAAGTTCCCATGGAGCACAACCAATTTTTATTTTTCCTTCAAGGATGTTATGGATGATTTCTTACGTTATATCAGTTTAAAAAAAAAGAGTGATTTCATAAACTATTTCAAAGATTGATGAGATAGACAAGTAAATATGTTGTTGTGATCTCTACAACCCAATATAGACGTAATGTAAGAAATGTAAGAAAGTTCGTACACAATTTTTGAATTTATATTAATATGTTAAATTTATAATAAGTAAATTGGTAAACATTTACATGTGAGTTAAAATTTATATATAGCCCAAGGTAGATGTTGTGGTGTCCCTAAAATGTTAAAAGTAATAGAAATAATAAAATTCAAATTTGCTACATTGTAATTTTGTTTTTATTAATAAAATTACAAATAAATGTTTAGATTAAAAAAAATTATAATATACATACATTAAAATATATAAATAGCAACAATAAGTTAAGATCAATCTTACCTTATAATATAGAGAAATGATTATGTAACCATATTCAAAGTTAATTAATAAGCATATAAACTTACAATATAACAATATGTCTAACCATCGATATTCACGTAGCTATAACTTAAGATTCATTTCACTGTATAAATTAAAATAATAAGTTTGTAACCATATTTAAATTTCACTAATAAGCACAAAAAAAACTTAATACTTACAATATAAAAAGATTTTTAACCATGTATATTCACCACCACTCTACCATGAATATTATTAACCATACCATACCATACACCAATATTATGGCTCATCATTACCACAGGCTCAAAAGCCATTCCTCATTTCACAATCAAACTAATACTTACAAATAACAAGACTTTTAACCATGGATACTCACCCCACTTTACCATGGATATTATTAAACATACCATACCATGGCTCATCAATACCACATGCCCAAAATCCATCTCTCATTTCACAATCAAAATCTTTTATAAATATTTTTTTAAATTTTATTTTATTACATTTTTTAGCCAAGAGAGACCCTTCATCCCAATATGGAAAGTTTTGTAATGTCAAGTTATATTATGTTATATAAACATTTTGACCCACTCAAATTACATAAAAGTAAAAAATGAAAGTATTAATTAAAACATTTTGACTGAGTAAAATTATATAAAAATAAAAATTAAACAAAAAAATAAAATTGATAATTAAACTAACCTAGATTCATCTTAACTCCATATCTATCAAGCTCCAAGAGGCACTCAGAAAAGAGGTTTACACAGAGATTTGATCCCTCTAGGCTCTTGATAGATGCGCAGTTAAGATGGATCTTAGCTGCTTATATATAGTGGTCACAATTATTTTAACTCCATATCTATCAAGCTCCAAGAGGCACTCAGAAAAGAGGTTTGCACAGAGATTTGATCCCTCTAGGCTCTTGGTAGATGCGCAGTTAAGATGGATCTCAACTGGTTATATATAGTGGTCACAATTATTTTGATATGTTATCCAAAACATTGTTGCGTAGATTTACATCCTAGTATAGGGGTAATGTGTATATGTAATGTAAGAAAGTTTGTAAACAATTTTAAATGTCACATTAATATATTGAATTTATATTAATATGTCCAATTTATAATACTTAAATTGGTGAACATTTACATGTCGGTTAAAATTAATATAGATCCTAAGGGCCATGTTAAAGTTAAAGAAGTAATAAAATAAGTTTTATTAATAAAATTAAGAATAACTTTTTAGACTAAAAAGATATAGACTAAAAGATAATTAATATATATATATATATATATATATATATATATTATATATATATATATAATATATATATATATATAATATATCTTACATTAAAATATACAAGTAGCAACAATAAGTTAAGATCTATTTTATCTTATAAACAATATAATGACCATGTAACCATATCTAAATTTAATTAATAAGCACATAAACACCCACTTTACTATAGATATTGTTAGCTTGTAAATATGATTTGTTACAATACCAAGAACTAATACCATGGCTCATTAATACAAAATGCCTAAAATATATCTCTCATTTCACACTCAAAATATTTTATAAATATTTTAATTGAATTTAATTTTATATATATTTTTTAAATTTAAAAGAAAATATTTATACTTATCTTTCCAGATATATTTACACCATTACATGAAAACATATAAGATATAAATAGTAGTTGTTAAATTAAGATTCCATTCCATGATATAAATTAAATAATAATGTTGTAGCCATATTTAAATTTCATTATAAGCATAAAAAAATTTAATATTTATACATATAACATATTTATAACCATGGATATTCACCACGTCTTTACCATGGTTATTATTAAACATAGGGCTATGAATAGAGATGCCCCAAAACCATCCATCATTTCACAATCAAAATAATACTTGACAACTAACAGACTTTTAGCCGGATACACCCACCCACTTACCATGGTATTATTAACCATACCATTACTATGGGCCAATACCATGGCTCATCAATATCACATGCCCAAAATCCATCTTTCATTTCACAATCAAAATATTTTATAAATAATATTTTCATTTAATTTTATTACAATTTTGGCCAAGAGAGACTCTCAATCCCAATATGGATGATTTTGTAATGTCCAATTATATTATGTTATTTAAATTATTTTGACTTAGTAAATTTACATAAAAAAATAAAATTATTAATTAAAACTTTTTTATCGACTGAAATTATATAAAAATAAAAATTAAACTAAAAAAATAAAATTAATAATTAAACTAGAATAGATCTATCTTAGCTTTAGATCTATTAATCTCCAAGAGCGATCAAATTTCTAGAAGTGCAAACCTTTCTTCAAATTTTTCGCTCAGAAAAGAGGTTTGTACCTTGAGAGATTTGATCCCTTTAAGCCCTTCATGGATCCAGAGTTAAGATGGATCTAGGCTGGTTATATATAATGGTCAAAACATTGTAGATATATGGATCAAATCATGCAAGAGGGTATGACATTAAAATCATGGAATAAACGTGTGCATAGAGCCCTACGATAATCACATTAAAATATAATTCCTTTAAGAGGTGGGTGTTCAATTCCACTTCCATATTTTTTTGGGTGCCAACAATATATTAAATATGTAGAAATGATGTATTAGTGTTGATATTGTGTGGAAATCATATGAAAAAATTGTTTCTTACTTTCAATGTTATATAAAGCATTGAAAAGTATTATTGATTTGATGTTGGCATTACTTTAGGTCCACAATGCCTCTTCCTACATATTGCATTGGCTTATTGGTAATGTTGACATACAAGTACACTCTTAGTATTGGTTTTATATGTGTATGTGTGTGAAGGGAATGGATTTTCTTGATTTTGTGGTGGACAACATATGTAACACCTTAACATCATACAAGTGGATATCCTTTATGACCTTACACAACTTAACCTTTTTTAGCATTGCAATCATAATTGAGATAGCCATATATGTTTATCATGTGCACAATTTTGGCTTGGAAATGAACTTTTGCAAATGATTTAACTGAATATCTACCTTGGAGTTACACCCCCTTTCATTATTGTTGGTGCACCACTCAAGCCAACAATATTACTAAAGTCTGTGATATTTCCAACATTGTTATGTCATTATGCAATATTTGTAGCATTATTACTTGAGTACAACGTTTTTTGAAAACAATAAAATATTGCACCAACTAGTGAAGGGGATAAAGAGGAGAAACCATAATATCATAGATGAATACATTAAGTAGTGGGCAATTGAGGATTTTGACAAGGCTATTGATCATTGTATTTATATGAAATGCAAGAGAACCATGTTTACATTTGAAAAGGTTAGTTGCACAATAGCAATGAAGTGTTCAATGGAAATTTCAACTTGTGTATTGCAACCATTAAAGATTATGAAAAGGGATAAAATTGGAACATGTTCTTCTTGCAAGTATATGAAGAGATTTAACAAAACATATTTTAAAAGGTTTCACAAAAATAAAGCACATGTAAAATTACAAGTTCCTCATCTTTTGATGCCTATCCCAATTCCAAATCGTATGAAACATGGCATATGGATTAAGTGAACCAATAGAGCACCACTCCTCATAATAGGTTATAGGAGACATCCTTAAGATTGGATAATATCACTTAGACCTGGTGGTTACTAATGCCAATATTCACTCACTTCGTAGAATACATTTTCATTACTTCAAGTATTTTATACTCATATATAGAATATAAGAAGGACTAAGGTTCTTAATCCCTATGCTCTACTTGTAATAGTCTCTTATGTGTCTCTTATGTGGTCCATAGTTAGATAAAGTTGATAGGGCAAGATAACCAAAAATATGAAAATTATTATTTGACAACAAAAATGTTATGATCTAATGAATGTTTGGATTACATTTAATATCCTATTTAATAAATATATGTGCAATATTGATATTTAGTTTTTATGCGATTACATCAATAGTTAATGAGATAAATTGTGAAAACCATTTCTTAATTAACAATAATCGAAAATATTTGATATCATTTGAAGGTTTTATTGGAGTTTGCAACAAAATCGCCTATCTTGAACCATCATGATATTATAGAGAATTAGTTCATAAGAAACTTACTTACCTATCATGTTAAGAATTGGTTAAAAAAAAACTTGTTGATTTTTCATGTTGTGAATTAATAAAAGGACTTGCCCACCCATTTCATATATATATTCACTAATGTTGACATCACAATTGGATGATTTAATAATAAAAAAATGTGACATGCTAGAAATATCATTTGTCTAGGCAAGCAACTTTTGGGAAATTGAAGATATTGCTGGGTAGTGTTCTATAATATTATTATGGTAGGAGCTATTGTTGGTGTACTAAATTTCTCTATATTTACCTTATTCCCATAAGCCTTAACCTTTTTTTTTATCTCTATTTAACACTCTCATTCCTACACTAGTCCAAGATAATCATCTATTCCTACATATACTTCGTATTTCATAATTAAGATTTATTAAGTGCTTTATTAATTACATTACATAGATTTCATAACTTTTTTAGTATCTCTTGTAACTTATGTTTAACTTTCCTAAAATGTAATTGAATAACTAAGTGTTAATCATTATTTAGCATGATCTGTGCAGGCAGACTCCTACATCGCCAACAATGGTGCTCCGTGATCTCTGTGATATTCCACGTGGGTGTTTTTTATCCACAACTCCTAGCTTGGTTGCGGACTATCTGAGGATGGACATTGGTGGTGTATAGTCAAGGATGCTTGCCAAGAATATGGTCTATGGCCAGCAAAGTTCATGTTTTACTATAACCATCAGCCGATTTTGCAAAGTTTGTTTGTTAATCCTTTCGACCAGAAGGCTTGAATGGGACATGACTGTAATTAGCAGAATAGGGCTAAGGCAGAGAGACTATATATAATGTAGACTGTAGGTAGAGCCAAGGTAGAAATCTCTGAGTTGTAATTTTGTTTACTTTGTACTTTTTTATCACCCTCAGTTCTGGGCTAGACTCGCACTGTCATTTATATTTTTTGATCAAGTTAATACAAGGAATGTGGCATGTTTTCTTCACGTTGTGTTTAATTTCTATTTCATGTGTGATTAAGTGTTGAATCATTTCATTTCCTAAATGGGAAATGAGTTGGTTGGCTAGGGCCCAACAAACCCAACTTTTTTACCCTTGTGCTTTCGCCATTTAAAATGTCTGTGTGAACATTCATTCATTTGCAGTTGCATGGCTTTGATTTCTCTTATGTTTATTTCAGAGTTATGAGATTAATTCATTTTATAGTCAAGCATGAATGGACCCGTAATTTGGAATTTTAATTAAGTTTATTTCTTTCTTGCAATTTCTTTCCTGCAAATTACTTTCTTTCTATTTCCTTACTGCAATTCCTTTCCTACAATTTTTTTCTTAGTTTGCTTCCACTCGAGTCATGCAAGAAGATTCTTCCTGTACTAGTGCATGTAGTTTCTTGCACTCTGGTTTTACTTTACAACAAGTATTACGTTCCTTTCCTGCTTACAATTTCATTTATTCTTGCAAGAAACGTATTGTCAATTCAAGTAATCTCAATGTTAAGAATTATACTTCTGAAGGATCTTTACATGAATTATGAAAGAAAGTTATTACAAACACTATACTTTATACTTGTAGTTTATGACTTAAGAATAAGGAATAGAAATGTTATAAGTAATTTCTGAAAGTCAGTTGATGCATGTAAATTACTTTCACTGTTGCTTGATTATTTCGAATTATTTTTGCTTTATGAAATTTACTTTCATTGCAATGTTCAGTTAATTAAAGAATTCTTTTTCACATGTAATTTATCTCAGAATCTAGCTTGCAATTTCATTTATTTTCAACACAATTTCGAAAGTTAATTGGAAACTTTGGTGAAGGGAGCTCTATCTTAGTGCAATAGCTGGTTTCTTGTCACACGAACAGAGTACTCTAAGACTTGAGGCTTAGAACACCTCCATAAAGACATAAGTCTTCAGTAAAGAAGGTAAAATATAATTTTTCACATAAAGTATTGTACCTACACTAGTGCAAGGAGATTGCAATTGTATGAGAACAGGTTGCTTGGTGTAAAAGGAAGATCATTTGGCAATCAAATTTTGCAAGGGTTCCACTCGCTAAACTGTTAGGCATCTATATTGAAGATAAAAATAGTATTTAATTTCATCATTTAAGATTGATTCTAGTTGTGTGAAAGTTGCTTTACTTGATTTCCTCACAAATTATTCTTTTACATTCCAGCACTAGAATTGCTTTGGCATTGATTGTCTTTAATATTGTTTTATGTTTGATTCTGAAACATTTCATTTAAGAAGTAGGATTAGGAATAGGAAAAGATCATACCACTTATGGAATTCCTTGTGCTTCGTCTCTAAGTTTACGAAACCCTTGGGTTGACAATTAAGTGTTGAGGAGTTTGCTTAAGCGTAATTTCTACACCCAACATTTTGGCGTTGTTGTCGGGGAGGAAATTTGAATGGGTAAGAATTTTTTATTCTTTGCAATAGGGGTAAGTCTGCTATTATTTTTTCTGTAGTGTGTTCTATTTCCTTGAAGGAATTTATAGGTGTCCAGTTATTTGTAAGTTGTAACCTCTTTTATTGATTTTTTTTTTTGTCATTGTTTGAAATGAATGCCTAAAAGAGGTAGGGTTCCTAAGCCCACTAGGGGCCAAAGAAATACTAATAAATCTAAAACCAAATCTCATATTGGGCCTTATTTCACAAGAGGAAAGTCTAAACAAACTTAGACTCATCACACAGGAACAATCCACTTGGGCTCTGTCAGTAGTGGTCTAGGTCTGACACAGCCCACAAAGTGGAAGAAGGGGACTATTATAACCCATAGTCATCCTTCTCAGCCTATTGAGAGTGTTTTGTGTGGACGAACAACAATGGTAGATCAAGAAGACCATGCAGAAGGAACTAGTGAAAATCAGGTAAATGAGGAACATTCCATTTTTGGATTCCCAATTGTGGATCTTGATACACAAGTACAAATAAAAAATATTTCACCTTCAGCTCTTCCTCATTTCTACGGTAAGGTACATGAAGATCTAGACTCTTTCCTATTTGAGTTTGACATTTTGTGTAGAAGTTATGATTATTCATCTGATGCCCGGATGTTAAAGTTGTATCATGTAACTCTCAAGGACACAACACTCCATTGGTTCATGGGACTAGGAGGAAAAACTATATCTTCTTGGGAAAAAATGAAGAGAGTGTTCGTGTCAAAATATCAGGAATATTGTAAGACTAGAGATATTCAAGATGAAATCTTTACTATTGTGCAAAATGATGATGAGACTCTAGAGGACTACTTAGAGAGATTCTTGTACATCCTCCAAAGGTCAAAGCACAAATTTGATCTAAGTACCATTAGAACCTTGTTCTTACGGGGGCTTATGGATGATGATAGGAATAATTTAAATCTATTACGACAAGGGGATATTGCTCAATAATATTTTGATCAAAATTGTGACTTATGTAAGAAATTCTCGAGGAACCAATATAGATCTGGTAAAGGAATGTGGAATAGAAATAAGAAAACCAAATCTATTGATGGTATCATTATTGGATTAGAAAGCAAAATGGACAATATGAAAATTGAAATAATGAATATTGTTAGTAAACAAATATACTCTTATTATATCCAAAATGTAGAAGAAAGCATCTTTTAAGAGAATGTCCTCTTGATATTAAAGAAAGTAATAAATGTGCAATTTGTACAAAGAACCATGCCACGGAAAAATGTCCCTCCATACCTGGGCTAAATGTTGTACTAGATGGAGGACAACCTGAACCCGAATCACTACATGCTATGGGAGCACGAAGAAACTAGCCTCAAGTAAGTGCGGGTATGTCTACTGAACCTCCATTGCATTGTTTTTTTATAATGCACATTCATATTCCTATCCTAACAATAGTTACTCTCAACATTAGCAGCATGTGGACCAATATCATTATGGAAAACCCTTCCAATCTTTGAAACAAGGATGGAGAGGGCCAAACCATTCATATCATTCACACCATTCCTATCCTGCACCTATGCAGTCATACCCTCATACATATGCACCTTACCCAATGGCACGATTGCCTTTACCTCTACTGTTTCAACCTTCTTAACTACCTACCCAACATTTACCCAACCCTAATAACAAAGAGGTACATATGATCCATTCTATGAACCCACTTTCCTCATCCAGATATCAGCCCATGCCAGTTGGAGTTAATGACCTCCAATTGAGATTGGGGAAGAGAGTAACCTTAGAAAATCAAAAGCAACCTATGGTTATTATCAACGAGAAAGGTGAGGAGGAAACTCCTGACCATTCTGAAAAAGATGGCACCATATATCCTATCCCCATACCTTCTAAGCCTTTTTCATCTTCTTCCAACTGACCTCCCTCTCTAGAGAGGTTAGTTGTGGAGAAGAATGACCCCATTCCTAAGACTACCATGGCTTCTGAGCTTATGAACCCTTTCATAAAGGTACCTTCGCTCCATGCTATTAAAGAGATCCCCATTTGCACACAAATCATTAGGAAACTCTGTCTCAAGAAGCCAGGAACGAGAAGATTAGAACCTCAAACCATTCAATTTGTTGGTAGAGCAGCATAGTTAATGAACGGTTGTATGCACATGGATAAATATATTGACCCTGAAAACCTTGTTGTCTATGTTCAGATAGGTGATTTCCTTGTCTCCAATGTACTTATAAACATAGGGGCAGCCATTAATGTTATGACCAAGCAAACCATGTATCAACTTGGATTGGTCCATATTCGTCCTACTCCCACTGTGCTTGAACTAGCAAACAAATCTAAACTGGAAGGGGTTTTGGATGATGTGGTCATTTATCTAGATTCTTGGGAATATCTCACAGACTTCATTGTGCTTCAGCTAAAGAACCCTATGGGAGGACATCCTTTGATCTTGGGACGACCATGGCTTGCTATAGTTGATGCTTATATCAAATTTCATTCTAGTAACATGTATATTTCCCATGGAGATTCCAGGAAAAAGGTCACCTTGTATCCACCCGCTAGATCCATTTAGGAGCTTTGAGACACTTTATGGTTAGAATACAGTAATGATGAGGAGACTCAGTCTGTTTCCTTGATACATTAGAATGTTAAGTTCTTGCGGGAGGGTGCGACTCAAGGCTTCCTTAACAATGTAGACACCATGCCCAATTTTGAGTCATTGAGTCATATTTTTAGTCTAGATTTTCAAGAAAGATATTACTCTCTACCTCCCTTGCCACCATCTCTAGCAAAACTTGTGTGTACTCTTGAGCATGTTACCACTCTTGTTGAGATTAGTCCGGGTAAATTCTTGCATATTAGTTCAGACTTGGATTCTTCCTAGCAAGAGCAGCTTGTGAATTTGTTGTGAAACCATCTTGATGCCTTTGCATGGGGCTATGAAGATATGAAAGGCATCCCTCTTGAAACTTGTACCCACCATATCTATATTCAGGATGGAACCTGACCTGTCTGACAACCCCAAAGGTGAATGAACCTAGCTCTAAGAGATGTTGTAAAGGACGAATTGCAAAAACGCTTAGATGCTGATTTTATCTATTCTATTTCTGACAGCTAGTGGGAACAATGTAAACTTTGAAACAAGAACACATACTGTTACCCGTTTTGTACAGATAGCAAAAAAGTGACCCGATTTTGAAAGGGGTTATGCATAACACACATGTGTTTTTTAAAGCTTAGTTTTTGGCACTATAATTTTTTTTTTATGTACATTGAGTTTTATAATCGTAGTGTCTTTTATGCTGATTTAAAACGTGGTAATTCTGCACCATACTCGTTTTTTAAAAGTTTGTTTTTTAACTTTTTTTATTTTCTAATGTATGAAATATAAATAATTATTTTGTAAACTTAATAATTTTTTAAGTGGTCTTTTTCTTCATATTTTCTTGTTTTTATTTTTATTTTATTTTTTTTGTAGTGAGGTTTTTATTTTTCCGCATATTTAAAAAAGAAGGTTAATATTTTGAATTTTCAATATTCTAAATATTTATACACCATTAATTAAATTTTCAATCCACATGACATAATTGTCTCTAAAAAACATATATAAAAATATATATA
>APFE031143862.1:4636-21122 GCA_000404065.3 Pinus taeda
TTTTCATACAATATTCTTTGAAAGGTATAAAGAATCTTGTCCATCCTTAATATTAGTGCAGAATTGTTGTGAACATGTGAAATCTGCATAGTAAGTGGACTATGAAATACTTGGAGTAGAGGAACAAACAACTTGAAGATCAACAAGAAATCATGGAGTTACAAAACATCCGGGAGAATCGTCAAGCTGCCCAAACGAGGAGGATTGAATTCACTTCATTGGAGCAAGAGATTAATGATGATCGGGAGTCTTGGCTCGAGAGAGTCAACATCCACTTGGAGAGACTATTGGACAAGGCCGATAGGGACAAAGCATTGTTGAGACACATGGCTTTCCACTACATGGCACGGAACAAGGTTTGCAAGGCACGAATAAGGAATCTAAAGGCAAAATTGAAGAAGGCAACAAAGAAGCAAAAGAGGCAAAAGGAGCATGATCATCTTCAGATATTGGCCAAAGCCTCTTTGGCCCAGCATGACACTTGATAGAGAAGGTCCAGCCCAAATTTCAAGAAATTTGGAGAAATTTTTTCATTTTTGAAATTTTTTGCACTGAAAAACAGGTTTTGCCTCCCTATGCGTCGCGCCACGTGGCGCTCGCTTTTGCTAGATGGCTCCAAATTTCAAAAACTTTACATTTTTGGATTGTGCATAAACAATTATGATTGTTGGTGCATGGCCAAGAAATTTGGGCAAGTTTTGAGTCCTCAAGAGGTCAAAAACACTCAAAAAATGACCTCTCTGCCCCTCTTTTGACACACAGGAAGCAGTCCCTGGGAGATTTGATTTTTGGAGGGGCAAATGGACACCAAATTGAAAACTCCACTTGGGTTGGAAAGTAGACAGGCAGGGCTTTCCAACGAGCTATCATGAGCTCAATTTGGACTCCCTGAAGGGCCTCAAATTCAGCTCCAAATTGGCATGACACATATAGAATCAAGCGCGGCGCATAGAGGATTTTTGGCGTATTTTCCACTGTACAGCTCAGAAATTCGCCCAGTTTTGACTAGTTTTTCTTTTTGATATAACTATTGATCTATCTTGATGTAACTTGATGGCCATGATGTAATATTGGCCCATTTTTACTTGTTCTAGCGGATTCATTCACTAAAAAGTGAAAATTAAATGAATGAATCAGTTTCCTTCCATATAGAGGCAAGTTGTTTGATTGCCTAGATTTCAGTGCTTTGTTTAGAATTGGTTGAAACAGCTCCTAGAATGATGAGCTCAACCCCTAGAGGCATGGGAGTGGGTTAGGATAGTCTATATCATGTATTTTCTGAGTCATTTTTAGGGTTGGACACTTGGGATTGCTTGCCACATCATTGTACATTCTATCTCTGCATTTTTGGCTAAGGAAAGACTAGGGTTTTGCAACACTTGTTGGGATCCATGAGGCTCTGTGTTTTGATGATGTTTTTCTCTATGTAATTGTAATTTCACTGATGTTTATGTGTATCATTTTCCCTTATCTTTTCTTCTGAAATTAAACAAATGAGTGATTAAGGTAGAATCCATTGGACTGTTGTGCTCTGCCTCGAAATTTTGTTTAATTTTACATGTTTTCATTTGTTTAAGGAGGACTCTTGAGACTCTCTTGCCCTCCTTAGCTCCTCACCAGTCTGATCCATCCATTCATTCGATCTAAAGCATCAAAACGATTGCCTTCCTTGCCCCAATGAGAACTCTGCAAAAAACTAGGCCTCATCCCCGGACCCAAATTTGCCTTTCCCTTTTTCCAACACAAATCCCCCAAAAAATCAAGTTAAATCCTTGCACTTCATACCTAGCCTAAGATTAGCAGCTATTTCAGTCATCTCAAGCCCCATCGATTATCATTTGCTGAGATTGACCTGGAGAGAGCCCTCTCCTTTCCTCATAGAGCTAGCTACGAGGCTGAGCGTGGTTTGATGTGGACCTAGAAGCTTACCTTTTTAGCCTGAGGTAAATCTAGGCTCTAACAGGAGCTTTATGAACTAGTTCTTTGATTTCCAAGAAAGTTGCTTCACATGCATTTGTCCACACAAATTCTGCATCTTTAGGTAGTAATTGAAAAAGTGGAAATGTTATCTTGGATTTTTTTTCTATAAAACGTTTATAATAGTGAGCATAACCAATAAAACTATGTACCATTGTTGGTGCCTTTGGTGCAGGAAAATTTAATATTACCTCTACCTTGGCAGGACCAACCCGTATTCCTGTAACTGAAATAAAGTGTCCCAAAACTATGCCTTCTTCCATCATCATATGGAATTTTATTGTACTAAGAGAAACATTTGTCTTTTTGCATCATTTAAGTACTTTCTGTAATTTTTCCAGACCTTCTTCAAAAGAATCTCCATATGGGGTGAAGTCATCCATGTAGATTTCAACACTATCATTAACTAGATCATAAAAAATTCACAGTATTTCTCGTTGAAAGGTAGTGGGTGCATTATAGAGGCCAAATGGAAGGACTCGGTATGCGAAGGTTCCCCAAGGGCAAGTAAAAGTAGTTTTATCATGATCCTCGAGATCTATCTAGATCTGGTCATATCCACTAAATCCATCCAGAAAGGAGAAGAACTCCTTCCTGACTAATGTATCGAGGACCTGGTCAATAAAGGGTACGGGAAA
Source organism: Pinus taeda (assembly GCA_000404065.3). Classification (NCBI taxonomy): domain Eukaryota; kingdom Viridiplantae; phylum Streptophyta; class Pinopsida; order Pinales; family Pinaceae; genus Pinus; species Pinus taeda. Next base: position 7,252 of record APFE031143862.1, read on the forward strand.
GTAGTATTTCTGAGTTGCTTTATTCAATTCCCTGTAATCAACATAGATCCGCCACTTTCCATTTTTCTTCGGAATAATGACTAGTGGGGATACCCATTGACTGTCCAAGATTGGATAAATAAACCCCACCTCTAGTAGCTTTTGTAGTTATTCTTTAACAATTCTCTTCAAGGTAGGATTCATCCTTCTCTGTGGTAATCTGACATGTCGACATTATTCTTGTATGTATATGTGATGGGTACATAGATTAGAAGGTATTCCTTTCATATCTTCATATTCCCAGTAAAAAGCTTCCTTCTAATCTTGAAGGACTTTCAACAATTGTTCAAACTAGGAAGGTGAAAGGTTAGGATTAACATCCAACATTTTCCCTGGATCGATTTCTATAGGAATACTATTATGGGGTGCAATAAAAGGAATGTTTTCAACTTTGGTTTCTAGTTCAATGGTTTCCTGAATGGTGCAACTCATAACAAATTCTAATAACTGGCGGGTTGAATCAGAAACAGAGTTTGGGCTACTAATAAATGTGCTAATAGAATCATGCTTCATTTCATCTTTAAAACAAAGGGCTTCACTAATGGTAAGAATTGATCTAATATCTTCAATTTCAGGTTCAGTCTCCTCTATAGGTGGAGATTTTTGCATTAAGGTAAATCTTGGTCTAACTGATGAACTTGGTTCTGCAGGGGGTAAAGGATAAGGTTCTTTGTGATTTCCCCATTGGATATTACCATATTTTCCAATCAACACACAATATAAGCATCTACGGTCGCAAGCCAAGGTCTTCCTAAAATCAAAGGATGTCCCCTAGCCAGAGATTCAGTTTGCAGCACTAGAAGATCGATAGGGTACTGCCACAAATCTATAGAGACATTCACATCTTCTAACTTCCCTACGGTTGTACGGTGGATCGGTCTGCAAGTTCTAAGACTTTAGGAGTTGGTTTGAGATAAAGCATGCCCAAGGTAAGTATATTTTCCGAAGTTATAATGCTAATTACAGCTCCTAGGTCTACCAACACATTTGGGATATCACCTCCATTAATCTGTACTATAAGAATCAGGTTCCATGTATCCCCATATTTAATAGGTGTAGGATTTCCCAACATTATATCTAATAATTTCCCCATGAGATGGATAGTGACTGGATCTTTTGGTTTTCTTCTAGGTTTCTTAGAACAAAATTCTTTGATCGTTTTGCAATAAATCGGTGCATCCTTCATAGCCTGAAGTAAAAGGATTTTGACAAATAAGTTTTGTAATTCCCCCAAAAAGTCAAATTCAGGATGAGGAATTTGTTTTCTCAAGGATAGTCTTCCAGGATAATGTGGACCAGTCTGACATCCTTGAGTAACAATTGTTTGAGAAGGGGGTTGTTGTCCCATGGGAACTTGCGGTGAATCACCCCAGTTGTTATAGTGGAATTCCTAAGTTCTAGTTATGAGGCTTCATCATCACTATGTTCAACAATTATCAATGAAGTCTGAGTTTTTACCACCCATACAAACCGAAGATTCAGTTCATTACATTTTGTTGTGGCAATACTGTATGCAGGAAGGTTGAGTGTATCAACCTGTTGAGCCACCCTAATGTTTGGGTTCGGGTTGGATTAAACAGACAGTTTTGGATGATCAAGAGGATTACTCGTGGAGACATTAGAGGAGACTTGTAACTATTGTTACAACATAGGTTGGAAGAACTGTCCTAAAGGAAGAGGAGGTCCATGCTAACTCTGGGACCATGAAGGGGTTGGACCAGGTTGTGGGGACCATGATTTCCGGGGCATTAGATACTGATAGTATTGCAGCCATAAAGGTTAAAAATGTACAGACTGAGGCCCAAAATTCAAATTATTAAAATACCGAGAAGGGTCTTAAGGTATACCTCGATTCATGTTCTATGGTTGTGGTTGCCATGGTTTCTTTGATCCCATAAAGTACAATTGATCTACCTCTTCGTTTTCTCCTTGGAAAACTGCCTTCATCCCAGGAAGAGATGGACACATGCTAGTAGAATGACTCTGCTCACATATCGCACAGGTTTCAATAATATTGAGTGGACATTCCTTAAGTGGGTGCATCTTCATGCATTGAGGGCAGAAAGTAGCCATTGCCTTCTTAGTTTCCATCTGTTTCTGTTTTTCCTATAGAACATCTAGTTGTGAGCACAATCTGCTTAGAATATCAATCCTCAAATTATCCAACAAGTTTCCAATTTCTACTTTTGTAACCCCACTATTGGATGTCTTGAGAGTTCGTACTCCTTTTCTTATGCCTCACAACTCCATGAAAACATTTGATGCACAACTCGTAGATTGTGTCGAATTATTCCTTTGAAATATCTCCCTTTCATACCACATTCAGGAGTTCCAAAGATTCCTCCCTTATTGCCCATAGAAATATTATCTTTAAGATATCCTTATCTAGGTCACGATGGCCTGATCTTTTCAGACTATATTTGAATCATTCCACAAAGTCGTCCATGTTCTCATCCTCTTTTTGCACAATCTTAAACATTTCCTCTTTAATGTCTTCGAGATTTACGGTAGCCATGATATTTTTCAATGAAAATTGTCTTCATGTCATCCCATGTTGTAATATATTTCCCCCCTAAACCCATAAACCACCTCAGAGTTGTTCCCTTAAAAGTAGCCAGGAATATCTTCAATTTCTGAGCATCAGAAATATAATCATATCCCTGACAAACAACGTCTAGTTCGAAAAGGAATGTGTCGAGATCTCTAGAAGAAATACCATGGAAATTTGGTAATGTTGTCAAAGTAATAGGCTTCATAGTTACATCACATCTAATATCTCCAATTGGAAATTCGATCATGGAAGTTGGATGAGGCATGCATATTTTCCAATATTCACTTGGAATCTTAACAAGTGCTGGTTGTTCTACAGTGTAGGGTTGAGTCTGTCTAACAACACTTCCTCGTTAAAATGGTGGAGTGAAATCCCTTAGGCCTTCTTCTTCTTGTGAATTGGCAATGCTCAAGTCTTCTGATCCTCTGCTTCCTTTTTCTTCCACCTTGATTTCTACTTCTACTATTGGGGGAGGTTCTAGTTGTGAAACTGGCTGCCCTCCAAATCTCTTATGAGATCTAACCCTCATAGCATCTCGTGACGATGCTCCTAACTCATCTCTTGAAATGATTTCTTGGATGTAGGTAACTCTGCCAAGATCTTTCCCTCTTTTTGGGGGTCTTCCTCTGCCCCTTTTATTCATGTTTCTGTTCATGCAGTAAAAAAGATAAAGGAGAACGTTGAAAAAAAAATTGAAGCTTGGTACATGGAACAGGGTGGAAAGTTCCCTTCCCAGGACAAGAGAGTGGCCCCTAAAAAGAAGACAAAAGAAAGAAATACAAACCAACCACAAAATCTAAGCTTAGGACCTCAAATAGGGAAAAACTTCCCTTCCCAAGACGAGAGATCGATTCCTAAAAGAAACAAGAAAATTGAAATAACCAAGGTAATTTAATGCTCGGGACCTGGATCAGGGTGAAAAATTCCCTCCCTAGGATGAGAGAGTGGTCCTAGAAAAACAAGAAATCGAAATAACCAAGGAAATTTAATGCTCAGGACCTGGAGGAGGGTGAAAACTTCCATCCCGAGGACGAGAGATTGGTCCTAAAAAAACAAGAAATTAAAGCAATCAAAGTGATCTAATGCTCAAGACCTAGAGCAGGAAGAAAAATTCCCTCCTCAGGACGAGAGATCGGTCTTATGGTCAATACTAGTTGTACCTCTGCACCTTTGATGGCCTCCCCAATAACAATGCCAAAATGTTGGTGTTCAGATATGAATTATAGATTTCACCTTTTTTCCACACTAATTGTCAACCTGGGGCTCGTCTTTTTATTTCAAGGCTATCATGCAAGGTCTATGCAAACCATAGTTTCCATACCCAACATTGAGCATTCAATCAACAACATAACAATGTGTAACAACAAGCAATAACAGTAACAACAATCAAAGTAACAAGAAGTTAAGATTCACAACAACACAACTTAATGAACCGTTACATCAACAAATAAATAAGCATAACAAAAGATAAATCTACGCACACCACTAATCCAACAACACCTGGTCAGAGGAGTCGGCCCAACTCCGTGATCAGGGTTGTGGTAAAATATCAAAGACTAATAAATATTCAGAAGATCAATATTTCATTAATCAAAATAAAATTACAGAAGTTTGTTGTTACATGCTTAGAACTTTCGTATCTCTCTTTAACCGTCACTTTCTTTTCCAACCCCATAACCTTACTTATACAATCAATGTTACAAAGATAGTATCAATGATTTCCAGAGATTACAGTAGTTGTCTACCTGCAAATATACAACGATCATTGAGACACAAACATAATACAAAGATAGAAAATTTATTGGTCCAACGGACTCTCTTGGGTGGAATCATCGTTGAACCAACATCCTAAGATAACACTACCAGCGCATCGATAACCATAGGCTGAATTGTAGTCTACTGGTCATCATCCTTTCAAATATGCAAAGAATCATGGGTTAGCAAGTCGCATAAGCAACACTCCCCTAAGACTACGCTTCATTGATTAATAATTCACAAAAACATGACAAATAGATATACCTTCGTTGCTTGAGATAAAAATTAACCTTGCAAGGACATAAAATAGGTGAAGGAAAGGGGTAAAAAGGTAGGTAAAAAGTAGGCAAAGTTAGCAACCAACACCCGCTACTACTACTTGTTACAACTAGAAGTTTAGATTTTTGAAGCTATAAACCCTCTAAGAGAAATTCCCTCGGTGTGTACACTTTCTCTTCCACTCAACATTGATTATGCTCTAGCAAACTGCTACAAAACCCTTATGTGCCCATACAAGAAATCTTTTCTGTAAAAATATTGAACTGCTACTCCCTCTACCTGCCGGAATCATTTTTATGGACAAGTCAAATTTTTATGCACCCTGCAACTGAAAATCGAACCCTTTCCCAACAATTCATACTGCCTCGCTAGGCACTACACAACCTCTAATTTTTTTTCCTGATCCTCCCTCTAAACAACAAAATTTTCTCTCTTCCACCTCTGAGCCTCTTTTTCATCATGTATGCTTTGCTACCATGTGAAAATTTGCTTGAAATGAAACAATTAGAAATAATTCTACTAACTAAAAAATTAATTATGCAGTTTATATTGTTTACAATAAAATATCAAATTATTCTGAGTGCAATTTCTTTACCAAATAAAATTATTTCGTAAGAAAAAAAAGGAACTAAGAAATTCTAGCACACACACATAAACTTTGACACAGTTATAAATTGGGATGCCCAACTGGCTATCCAATCTGAGAGAAATATTGGCAAAATCACCTAAGGGAATTTACCCTCATCTCCAAGGAATCATGGCTCAAATTGACAACTGAAAAGCAAGCAGTCCAAACCCTCTACGCAAGCTCTATGCACCTTTGCACAACATGTCACACGCTCAACTAGAATAGCTACTACTCAATCCATCATGACTGTTGTTAATAGGGTAAGTGTCTCTCTTTCCTACTAGAAAATATTCCTGACTTCTCGAAACTGAAACAAACTCCTATCTAGCTAAATCGAACTGCCTCTTTGAGGATTTGCGCAGGCCTTGTGCTGCCTCCTAGAGAAAATAATTCAACCTCCTCTCTTGCCTCTCCAGAACTGGAAATCTTCATCTAGATCATTGTCTTTGCCCCTCTCTAGCCCTGCATCTTCTCTCTCGCTCGAACTTTTCTCCTAGCTAGATTGAACTACACAAGGAACTCACAATGCTAGCTCTTTGTTGTGTGTTTCTCCCTCTACCCATCGAACTCCTCTTATAGTTTCTAGTTGGGACTCCAACGACCAAGATTAAAACTTAATCGATGGTTGAGATCATTTCTAATTCGATTTGTGTGAGTTTCTAGAGAATTCTCACATTTCTCAATTAATTACTATTAATTAATCGATTTTCCTAAGTTAGACTTTGGCATTTTTCAATTATCAATCAATTAATTTAATTTAGCTATCTCTAGGTGGAATTTCTAAAAACAATTTCTGGGTTTTGGAGAACTCTCGTGTTTTAGCCTCTCGACAAAGTCTCCATACTTATAACACCATCTGATGATACAAAAACTAACAAGATTCAATGATCCTATTGTTCATTGATAATAAAATGGTTATCCTATTTGTTCACCAATTCCCAAGGGAATGTTTAAAAATGGTGCCTCTTCACTTCCAAAAATTCTACTATCTTTCAAATTTAATTTTTGATGGACCATTCAACATACATATTGGCATCTTTCAAGTGTATGTCATCGAAGGTTAATTTAGTAGTTTAAGATTGAAGATAAATATCATACTAGTTTATGCTCTAGTTCATGTCCACTTACTAGTATAATTATTTAGACTTGTGATTAAACTACGAGTCCCTAAATAATCACAAATTCTGACACTTCATTCTTATGTGTTGTCAAACTTATATACTAATGATGTGTTATTATTATCAATTGATGAATTGTTAATGAGATCTAGATCTAGAAATAGTCAAATACATATACTATAAATCAACACCCTGAGATGAATGCAATTATCGATAATGAATTAAAATCTTTTCTGCTAAGTTTTCTTGTGTCTTACTTGTGTTCTAATTCTTATCACATACAAGATATATTCCAAAGTGTAAGGAATAATTCTTACAATAGTATATAGGTAGGATTTGGTTGTTGGTTGTTGAAGTTTTGTTGAGATATTTTCTCAACAATATTCTCCTTGTTTAGAACCTGTTGGATCTCATGAGGACTGTTTATGTGGCATGTATCTGGGTTTTGTACTTGAATAATACGATTTTTTTAGTGAATCTGTGCACCATGTCTCCTCCTACATTTTCTAATTTAATATCAAACCCTGTATGAACTTGACTCCCTCAAAGAAAAACCTAGGAAAATAGAAGAAATATAAAGAATTAATCCTTTGTACATATGTGTAGAATTAGAATAGTTTCAGGTTTGTTTTATGTTGTGTGTATAACTGCGCGTGGCAAAAATTGTTGTGCCCAATGTAAGAGATTGTCATCCCTTCTTTGCCCTTTTAACTAGTGCTTTATCTAATTCTCATTCAAGCATCATGACTTGAGAATAAAAGGAAATATGTTGATATTGGCATAGGTCTGCCCGTGAGGCATGTTGAAAGAGAATATATTCGACGGAGTGTAGATCTGCATGAGTACATGGCTGGGATACGATCGTTGTGCAAAGAATTGCCATCTAGGGAAGTGTGGCTTCCCAGGTTTGTCTCGATCTCCAAGACATATTTCGTTTCTTTTTATTCGACATCACTTGTTGGAATGGACTCAGATTCGATCCCATGTCTCTTCTCCCCAATCTCCCGCTGGTTCCTTCCCAGGCAATTTTACATATTTAAAGGGAGGCCTGTACCGAACGGCTTTGGCAGCCATTGCAACGGGAAGCACTTGGATAAGTCAATATCCCACAGCTTTTGCATTTTTTTTATTTTTTTTCCGTAAGGCTATTGTAATGTTGCTCGATCTCTCCATCGATCATCCATTCGGAATTTTCTTGAAAGGTGCAAGATTTGACAGTCAATAATTTGATCTCTTTCTAAGCAAAGTGGACAGATTCTCCAACTCTTTGGTAGCAAGAGGAACGGTAAGAAATTATGTTGTGGACAGTGAGGGAAGCGGGTTGGTTGCGTTCTAATGAATTTATAACGAAGACTATTGTTGAGTTTGATGCCTACGAGAAGCAAGTTTTCGAAGTGCTCACTTTTAGAGTACGTTAACGCTCTTGGAAGGGCTCAAGACAAAGCACCAAATATTTTAGAGTTGTGGAGATGTCATTGTCACATTATTATTTTGGCAATTGGTGCAAAGATTGTGCGTGAATCTTGTGATAAATCATATTTTCGAGAACCCCATATTTGCATTGGTGTGGTTTTTAGTTATATTTTGTTTGGTAAAACATACAAAACCAATTAATGAACAAAATAATATAATTAATTTAGTGGTTCTCAATGTTTTTTGGTGTTGAGAGAACCATCACTAGATTAATTGTGTGAATATGTTATGTGTTGATGCATCTTGTTGTGCTTCGAGCTTTAAGAGTTGAGATCCATGCGTGTAGAAAGGTCAATTGCATAATTGACGCATGAATATGATTAGTAATCAGAAAACTCACATATACAACTATCAAAAGTGTAGTTCATTGCATTTTGATAGATGAGAGTTTTTCCATAGGGTGGTCCAGTATCGAGTTTTTCCTTCAGAAGAACAAGAAGCGTCAATTATACAAGGTTCATCAAAGATTGTCAGAGATGGTTATGTCTTAAATGAGTTGAATGGAAAACTCGAAGATTGGGGTGGTGAAAAGAGTGTCGTCCACAAGACTTCAGAATGGGGATAAGTGTTGAGGAAGACCAGTGAGATGTATGTCACATGTGAATTGTAATTTGTCATTTTTGTAGTAATCTTTGTAATAATGTAATGTAAGCATTAAAGGGGGAGACTTGGAATAATGCTTACAATAGTATATAGGTAGGATTTGGTTGTTGATTGTTGGAGTTTTGTTGAGAGATTTTCTGAACAATATTCTCCTTGTTTAGAACATGTTGGATCTCATGAGCACTATCTATGTGGCATGCATTTGGCTTTGTAGTAGAATAATACAAATTGTTTTGAGTGAATCTGTGCACCATGTATGCTCCTCCATTTTCTAGTTAATGCAACCAATATTTACTTTCTTTTAGTTATTCCTTCTTCTTTTTTGTCACATATGTACATTATGTTACATTACATGATGAAATTTCTCTCACATTAGGTTGTAGAGTGTCTGTCAATGCAATCTAAGTGAATACAAATTGATTAATTTCTCATATTTTTGTACTATCTAATTTACAAAATTGGGAAGTGAAAGGGGAAAAGAAAGGAAGATGATGCATTGTGATTTCTATGCTTCCTTGTGTGACAATGTGTCATGTTGTTTATTCATGTTATTGCTCCTACGTTATGTTGAGATGTTGTGTTTGCAGTAAGGGAGCATGTGTCAAGGTAGTGAAATGGTGTATCAATGTGATTGAAGTTTTTGAAAGTGAAATTGAGCCATAACATTAGAATTGCAAGATTAGAATATTAGTATGTTTGCAACACATCAATAATTTTTCACTCTAACTCATGTCAATGTTTTCTGCTGCAACATATTTATTGGATTAATGATTATACATGATTCTTATACATGGATATAAACTAGACAACCAAAAATTGAAAAATGACCCACCTCTGGCTTCAGTCTAGTGAATCCACCTATAGAGTCTTCTCCTCCAAAATTTTAGACTATTATGTTGCATGCCTCTACCCAAAGAAACATTGGCAAGTCTTAATCATGTATGGCCTTAGTAGCTTTGATGATGGGTCAACTATTTTACTTTGCAACCCCATTCTGTTATGCGTTGTGCATACTGATTAGCTCCCTCTTGATTCTGTCCTCCTTGCAAAAAACCTTAAAGTCCTTAGAGGTATACTCTCTCCCATTGTCTGATTTCAAGATATTGATCTTCTTCATGTTTGGTTTTCAAATAGAGGTTTGAGCTCTTGAAACCTATTAAAGGCCTCATACTTGGTCTCTAAGAAATATACCCTAGTCTTGCAAGAGAAATCATCAATAAAGGAAAGAAAATACATGCATCTCGTTATCGGATCCATAAACATTTGAATGTACTAGGTATAGAATCCTCTTACTTCCCTACTTGCTACTTTAGAAAGTAGCTTTGGCATGCTTGCAAAGCATGTGATCTCTACATACACCATGTTGCTCAATATTGATCTCTAAAAAACTTGTTACTATCTCCCTCAAAATAGACAATTCTTTGTGATACAAGTGTCTAATTATGTTATATTATAATTCATACAAATTATTATTGTTATGTTTTAGGTCCGGAATAAATTCACTTTACAACATTTACAAATTACCTTCTCTAACCCCTATTATCTAAGTTATATGTACAAGTTACCTTCTCTAACCCTTATTATCTAAGTTATATCTAGACTAGATGACTTACTAATTCTTAAACTCCACCACATAGCTCTTATCCTCCCTAACCAAAACTTAAAGCTAAAGTTCTTCCCAAAAGCCAAACTCTTACTACTAAATACATACTTAGTATCATCACAAGCTTAACTGCTACTACTCAGTCTGTCTTCTTCAAACCGAAAACAATGATTAATTTACTTCTTCAAATTGGAAAACAATTATCGATTTGTATATCAAAAAGTATTGTGTTTTAGTCATATTTATTGTATCCGAGGAGCATGAAAATGACGATGTTGATAACCATAATCATTAGTTACAGTATAAATCAGGTTGACATAATTGGAATTTATGTGTATAACGCGCCTGAGATCAAACCATCCAAATATCTTATTATAACGAATTTCAAATTTAATGAAGGCGTTTGAACTTTTTCTCTGCTTTGTTTTGTCCTGCTTTCCGGAGTCAGCATCAATCTTATTTAAAGAACCGACAGCTACATTGGGTGAAAACGTGAGTTTGGAAATTGTTTTCAAAAGACCAGAACATGTTATAAAATATGATGACTGCTACATTTGGTGAAATCGTGATTTGACAATTGTATTCAATAACCAGAATACAACACTGACAATTGTATTCAATAACCAGAATACAACACCATTTAAAATGATAAGTTTACCTATCTTGTCACAATGAACTTTTCTTTGGTTTCTGCTTTTTACATAAATTATGAACTGTGATGGCAATATCCATGCTTGTGATTTTAATTTGGTAAATATATGATGAAAAAGAACAATGCCGGGCTCCATTTTGATGGACCGTTTCTTAGAAATGTTCGAGTTGAAGTCCATACAAATGGGACCGTTCATTGAATGGCAGCATTTATGAAATATGAGTGTGTTTGGAACTCTCTTTTCAAATTTGGTATAGTATCCAGACTATCCCGTTGCTTAATCCTCAATCTCTACAAGCAGAAGCCAAAAGATTGAAAACAAATTATCTACATCTTGGATGTATTAGAGTCGGCATTAATCCTTTGGTTCATAAGGGACTGAACACATTTGTGCTTGCTACAGTTAGAGATCTGACGCACAATAAATATACAGATTCCATCATTGGTTTGAGTTGTTTTCAAACATTTCTTTAAGCATATTGTCTTCTGGAAGAGAATCTCTTATGAAAATCGCATCAATTATGAAAACGATCTCTGACATCATTTACTATATCATAAATTCACTGAAGTTCATATTGAATGACTATAGTATTACGCATGCTCCACGTATCTGTGTTGTGCTGTTCAAGGGTCTAGCGTGTCGTCATCTTGATATCGTTGTTCTTGAACTGTAAATATGCCATGGAAACTCAATGTTGGAAAGCGCTACAGAAGGCACTTATGTTGATAACCGGTAATGCCTTGTTTAATTTATTTAAACAACTTCACATAATAATATATATGGTGTTGTTTTTTAACAATTAAAAAAATTAATATAGATGGTTTCATTTAATTTAAATTTGTGTGGGTTATTAATATAAAGAAAAAGATAATTATTAATTTAATTTGAAAACAAATTTAATGATATGATTGTTACGGGAAAAGCAATAGTAGACATAATTGTTTTATGAGTTGTTATTTTTAAAGGTGGGTTATTAATATATAAGGTGAAATATGAAATTAGGTTAATTTTTTAAAAATGAATTTATGTGTATCTTGATTTTATGGAAAATTACAAATAGATATTATTGTTTTATGAGTTGTTGTTTTTATATATTGATGAAGTAATGCCATTATTTATTGTTCCGCAGTTAATGAAATTTAATTTTAGAAAATGAAATAGGTTTATAAATTAAGATTATGAAATGAATATAAATGGACACAAAATCAATTTTTAATTAAAATATTTTAGTGGTATAGTTTTGATTTGACATCATAAACTAGCAATTGCACCAGATATTGCAAGTAGATAGTATAATATGAAACTTTTATTAAGAATAAAATTGGGTTTTAAATTCAAGATAGAATTCCACTCATCATTAATAAAATATGTAATAGAAACAATAACACCTCACTCATTATTATTAATCCCCTTTGAATTCTCTTAAATTGTTAGCATTAAGATTATTAATGTCCAAAATGGATGCCATGTTAATTATGGCGTTTCCATACCTGTCCTTACACTATTAGATTAGTTTTGCCCCTTAACTTTTATATTCACACTAAGATTATGTGAAACAAGAAAATGAGGCTAAATAATCACAAGGAGTTCCCTCTTTTTTGTACACTTTAAATTATGTCTAATTGCTCCAACAACTAAAGCAAGTATTATATGCCTATGTCGATCTTTTAAATGTCTACATCTATGATATCAAGTGAATGCTTTGATGAATCAAGAGATAACATGTTAGGCCCCTATATTACTAGTGTAAACCCTTATCTTTTCTATTTTTTTGTGACATGGTTTTATAACATTTGGTATTAGAGCTATGGATTCTAGGGTTTCGCTGCTCCAAACAAGTCATCGTGGCATTTTGTCTATAACTTTTTTTATGTGACGTTTTAGAAGCTAAAAAACCCATTTCAGACGAAATCACACTGAACCTCGGGTCATAATCGTAGTTCTTGTCTTGCTATATTTTCGAAGATATGATCTAAGGAAGCTAGGGTGTTTGCAAGCTCCATAATTTCATCGAAAACAGGGCATTGTGGAAGTTTCGCTATAACTTGTTCGCTACAACGTTTCAGAAGCTAAAACAAAACCCATTTGAGAAGAAAGTGGTCTGAACCTCGAGTATGAATTTCAAATCTTGTCTCGCTATATTTTCATATATATGACCTATGGAAGTTAGGGTTTTTGCAGACTCCCGAATTACATCTTAAACAGACAACCTTGGGAAAAACGTCATAACTTTATCTCTGAGAATCAGATTGGAATTTCATAAGAATTTACAGAAATACGATAGACGATAGTTTTTTGTGTATTGGTTTTAGGTCCTAAGGTTGAAATAGTGACACGTGGTATTTCGTACAAGTTCGCTCTACTGAACTACTCTTTAATCGGGTTATCGTGGGAGATTTGACATAACTCTTCCTTGCAGAATCCAATCTTGATCAGACTTGCGAGGTTAGAAAGAGCACTCAGAGGGCTACTGTAGGACACAATTCCAGAACTTGGAGATATGAAATTACAGAGTTACATGTGTTTCAAGATCGAGCTTCTAAAATCAAGAAAACGCAATATGAGGAAGTTTGATGGCAATGATCTGGTAAATTGGATACTACACATGGAGCAATATTTTGATCTACATGAGGTGCAATTGTTACAAAAGGTACGTATTGCATCTTCGTATTTAGAACCAGATTAATTTTTATGGTATAAAGGGCTTTATTCTCGTCAATCACTTGTTTACGTGGTCAATTTTCATGGAGGAAATGATAGCACATTATGAGGATACAAAGAGAAACACCTTCTTTAGCCAATTGATAAATCTTAAAGAAAAGTGTTTAATGGCACAACACATTGAGGACTTTCAATAATTAATATATAAGGGTAAATGATATTCCAGAGAAGCAAAGGATTGATGTCTTCATAGGTACTTTAAAGGATAACATTCAACATGAGGTTCGTCTTTGGGACCCTGATTCATTGGAGAAGGCAATCAAGTGGGCAAGAAAAATTGAAAGCGAAATTATGGAAACAAGGAATCCCACCACTCACGACTATCATTATGGAAGTGTTTTTTCTCCTAGCCTTCCACAACCTACAAGGTTTACACCACAACAATTGGAAGAAAAAAAGAGAAAAAGGGCTTTGTTACAATTGTGATAGAAAATGCACTAAAGGTCAT
>APFE031143889.1:23849-41682 GCA_000404065.3 Pinus taeda
TAAAAAGGTGCAAGTATATTCTTAAAAACTCACTTTGAGTCATTTCTAGAAGCTTCTGGAAGGAATCTTGAGGTGGCAAGTTCGCTCCCTTAAGGTTCATGCATCCCATACCTTAAGGAGCTAACCCCTTGATGTGAGGAGCTTATCCCTTTGAAGGAGGACTCTATCCCTTCATAGGTGGACCTATAACCTCCTTCCTCTGCACTATAAAATGAAGCATTGGGCTAGTTACTTGGGAGGTTAAAAGCTGAATATTTTTGAGGTGAAATGCTGCGAGAACTTAGTCTTCTTAGTTGAGCTTTTATGAGGAGAGATTACATACCTCTAAGATCTCATTTGGAAGAGTGTAAGGCTTTTCAAAGTAAAAGAAATTCCTATTTTGAACCTTGGGAAGAGCTTGTTCAACATCAAGTCTGAAAAGGTTGTAAGGTTCTTCTACTTCAAAGTTAATACAAATAAGTTTGTTTTTCTCAATAAGTTGTTGTTTTATGGTTTATTTTATGGATTCCTTGATCACCATAATGGACATGATTTATGATATTAGCTATGCAGGTGCTATTTGATGTTTGCTTGTTTGTGATTGCAGGTTCTCAAATGGAAACTCTTTCGAACGGTTGAAGGATGGCTGCTACAAACTAGCGTTGGAATTAAGGTAAGGTCCTAACACCTCTATAGTTTTTATTTATGAATTGCATATGTTTAGAGAAAGATAGATTTTTTTGTCTACTTGTTGCTAGACTATCTTCTGATACTCGGGAAATCAGCCTTGTCCACAAGATCGATTTATCCGACCAACAGTTTTTTGATAAATAAATGAAATATGAAGGAAATGTGCCGATGTGATGAAACCGAACCCAAAAGGGTTTATGAATGCAAATATATAATATTTCAAGTCCGTCTAAAGCCATTTTATGGGGCTTTTCAATATTTTAATGTATTTTTAAATACAAAGGGAAATCACAAAATAAGCGGGATTTTGAGCAGGCCATAGGTGGTAAGTTGTTTTTGACGAGCTCTGCCCGAGACCATATACTAGCTACCATGTGTCCATGCGCCGGAGAGAGGAAACCACCCTTTTCAAGCGGTTAACTCCCATATGCATGAGCCACCCAAAATGAACCTCAGTTGTTCGATCTAGATCTCTCATATCAACAGTAGATATGCGATAAGCGATATAAAGGCGGACCCGATAGGAGTTATAAGGTAGAATTTATAGTATTTCAATTGCGATAAACGACTTATGGATTTTCATAGCTTTACGTGTATTTCTCTATGTAATCAGAGAACGATCATTTTTGGGATTTCAAAGGCATTCATGGTTCGTTCTGTTATAGAACAGGTGGCCACCATCCTTGAAGGTGTTTAGCAATGATTGCTAACGCTCAGAAGGGGATTCGAGTGGACAAAGGCCGGGAGCTAAAGAGCCCAAGAAGGGGAAAATAATAGACAGTGTCAATTGGCTTTAAAGCCATAGAAGACAGAAGACAGAGACAAGCAGTACCGAGATAGAGAGTCAGTGAGAAGAGTCTGTGTACTTAGAAAAACTTGGGGGATCCAAGCAAAGCCTTGTTGTTTTGGATCTGTTTGTGAGACTCAAATTGAGCTCACTTCTTTAAAACTCTATTTTTGAAGACATAATAGAGAGGTCATCACTGAAGACTGGACCAAGAGACGTAGCCCAGGAGTGTTGGGTGAACTCCTTATTAAACTTGTTGTGTTTACGTGTGTTTGTCTATTATGTTCTTTAACTGCTTCTTTGTCTATGTATTTCGCAATCTTATCGATCCATTGCACAAAGTAACATAGGAAAATCCATGCACATGAGTATGTAATACCTTAATAATTGTCTAAGATCTTATCATTAGATCAATTTGCACATAATCTAAGATGAATTTCCGGAGGAAGCTTATCTTGTCCAAGAAGGATTGCATAGCTTTCTTATTGACTGGGTGAGAAATTCGTGTGATATCTTAGACCTGGTCTAGATCCACCTTGATCCCGCTCTTGGCAACAATGTGTCTAAGGAGGTCCCCTCTGACATGATGAATACACTCTTCTTAGGATTCACGAAAATCCAATATCTTTGGAATTGCCTGAAAATTTTCTTAAGATGGCGTATGTTGTCTTCTCGTCTTCTTGAGAACACAGTCACATCATCAAGGTATACCACCACGCTCTACCCAATGAGTCTATGAAAGGCAGTGTCCATAGAGCACTGAAATGTTGTGCCTATGTTTACAAGCCCAAATGGCATTCATCTATGTGTGAACGTACCCCACTTAGTACGGAAAGTATTCTTGAATCTGTTAGGTTTTGCTACTAGAACCTGATTGTATACTAAAAAACTGTCAAGGAGAGAGAACATCTGTGCCCAGATATTTTTTGCAAAATATGGTCCATAGATGGCACGAGGTAATTGTCTTTGTCTAAGGCGCAGTTAACATTCCAGAAATCTACGCACAAGTGAATTTCCCCGGACTTCTTTCACATAGGCACAAGGATGCATGCATCCAAAAATTTAATAAGCTCTTTCTGTATGAGGGGTTCAAGCGACGGATGTACTTTTCTTAGATTTTTTTGATATGGCTTGACCCCTTCCTTGATTGGGATGATATGTTGGAAGATCTGTGTGTCATAAGTTTTCAAGTAATCATATGTCCACGTGAACACATCTTGGTACTATTTGAACAAGTGGGTGAAGGCTTGTCATTCTTGTTGTGTACAACATTTGCCAAGTTTAATAATCTTTGGATCCTTTTTTGTTCCCAGGTTTATCGGTTCATGCCTCATGGTGGAACTATAGGCCTTGATGTTCCTTGGCCCTTGGAACCACTCTTGCAAGTCATATAGCTTTTCCAATGATACCACAGCTTTTGTGATAATGTGGCCTTTCATGTCATCATCTCTTGTTTGCAGAGAGCACTCGTGCTCATCGTCATCTATTGCTGCATATTTGAAAACGTGAGCATTGGCCATAAAATGTAGTATCTATTAATCATCATTAAACATGCGTAAGTTAGTTATGTTGTCTGGGATAGATGGTTTGTAAAAAATTTCAATAGTGAATCTATCCCTAATAAGTGACATTCTTGAGGCTGCATTTGCTAGTGCATTGGCAGTCGCATTACGCGTACACGACACACCAATGATATTAAATGCTTGGAATTTTGAGATTAGTCCCAACACCTCTTCTTGGTATTTTTTTAGATGTGGTGATAAATAGTGAATGGTTTGACATACCTGTCGTACCACTATCTCTGAATCACCTACCACTTTAAGAATGACCACTTTGAAGTTGATGGCCTTCTACAAGCCCAACACAAGTGCTTCATATTTTGCTGCATTGTTCGTGCACTCAAACTCCAAGCGTCTTGACACCAGATGCATCTATTGAAAGGGTCAATCAAAACACACTTAGCTCCTAAGTTTTCTTGTGTCTTTGATCCATCGAAGTACAATGTCCACAACCCATCTATACGCGGACCACTTGATGTGCTAGTACTGTTGCTACTACTTTGGTTGCTACTACTGCTACTATTGGTACAATGTGTTGTATAAGTTTAATTACCATCAATTGGGTAGGGAAGGAGTCCCAATTGTGTGTCTGGTGTGGTTGGAGCTGGCCGTGCAAGATAAAACCCCAATGTTGTCTCAAGGAGGCAGTTGTCGAACATGAGTTCTGTGAGGGCCAACAGTTCATTCTTGCCATTGATGGGAGTGACAATATTTTTCATGTACCTCTCGTATTCTACCCAGATTTAGTTTCACTTTCCCTCGTACGGAAGCCACATATGAGACCAGTTTGTAGTGAAATATCCATCTAGCTTGTTAGACCAGTCTCTGTTGAGTAATAAACCATATGCTTCTGGTATGTCCACAACAACTTTGTTGATGCATTGGTGGACTTGACTGTCATTGGATAGTCAGATGTTCACATATTGCAATTCACCAATGGTTGGTACGAATGTTCAATCAAGTTGGATGATTCACACGGATGTCCCACTCCATTGTGCATTGATCTTCTTAGCAATGGAGAGTGGCATGACATTGGCTGCCATGCCAGAATCAACCAAGTAGTTGTTAACATTATAGTTAAAAACTTGAAATGAAAGTAAGAACGGAGGGAAACTTGAGTTTTCTTCTTCCATCTGAAGCATATTTAGCACTGTGGAAAGTGATCTGGGAGGTGTGCTTGCTCCCTCGCTGGTAGAGACTGCATTGTCTACTGCTGCCTGTCCCAAAGCATGTAGCAGGATGTCTCACTGACTCTAGATCTTAGCCAACTCCAGCAAGATGATTTTCACTCGAGTTTTCTTCAGGTCATCAATAATGTTGCATTCTAGAGGTGGTTGACTCACCAAGGTGTCCGGGTTGGAACACATGTTTATGTTTTCTCATGAAGTCTTTTGCAACTTGCTTCTCATGGATGTACTCTTATCTGTCGATGTCTTCTCGAACTTGCTTTGTGTTTGTTTCTTTGAGGGGGTCTGTGGGTTGGTCTTCCTTATCAGTAGTCTGACTTTTTCTTGCATCTCCCTGAGTGTGGGGGGAGCCCCTTTGCTTCTAACACTGTAATGGTCAGTTTGTTTCCAGGGTTGCTTGTCAGTGTTCATCTTTTCCATTGTTTGTGAGCACTAATATGTGTTCACCACATGCTCAGAGCTTGATGGTTCATCAAGTGAAACCTCTTCATCATTATATGTGTCTTTTAGTTTCTCCTACATATTGCTTACTACCTCGAGTGTACGACTGTAAAAAGTATTTGTGACTTTCTTCCATCCCTAACAAGAGTTCTCAAGATGATGTTCTTTATGGAAAGAACATAATTTCAGGTATGCACATTATTCGAGCTGGAACATAGGCTTCTGTGCAGTTTTTGGAATGAACTGGCTACTTCTTAATGCATTGTTTACCTGTCTCTACCTAGATGGGTGACTACTTGCAAATGTGTCCAATCCACATTATTTGAGTTTGGAAATTTCAGTGTGTTTGGCATGGAATCCCCCCAAGGCATGTTTTGGGGCTTAAAGTCCAATTTTTGACCAAGTCCTTTGTAAGAGCTCCACGAATTGTGGGCACGGAGCACGAAGTCATAATAAAGTGACAGGGTTGTCTGCCCTTGTTTTTGTAATATAATGTCAGCTGGATAGACCTACCCATGGTCTAGAGACCATGTGATTGTATAAATAGAGTGAGGCTTTAAGTGTAGAAGAGAGCATGACTAAGAATAGAAGCATGATGAGTATAAGTGATTGAGTTGAAGTGTAAGGTGTGTTTTTAGGTCATAGAGTAGGAGAAGGCTTTGCAATTGAGTGCGTAGAGGCCCAGTAGTCCGCAGCTGAGTGCGCAGGATAGGTCAAGTCTGTAATAATTGGAAGAAATAATAAAGAGAAGTTTACCCTATTACTGTGTATATTTTCCTGTTTTAATGTATGATTGGGTTTAAATTACAAGTGTATTGTTTATTTGTTGCATGAACTCTTATGGATGTGTTGTATAAATAAATATAATGTAAGACATCCATTTACGCGAAGATAATTTATTAGGCATAGGAAAATAAGTAAGATCTTAGGTGTGACTAAGGGGAATAGCAAAAAGCACGGCTCCAGCAACACGAAAGCTCCACAACCCCTGGTTAGGGCTATACGAAGGCAAGTATATCAAGGTGTGAAGGATTGGGAAGTGTGCGAAGTAACCTGCACGAAAGGACTAACAGTTGGACTAGTTCAACCTCTCAGACATCTCAAGGGTGCGAAACCTAGTTACAGCACCCCCTCCGTACTACTTTCGGTGAGACCTCGGTCTGCGCTCTGCAGACTGTTGCTGAAAGGGCCAGTAGTATAGGGATTTGTTTGGCTAATTAACTCTGAACCTAGGTCAGGGCCCAACAAGCCAACAAATGGTTTTGTTGCCATGACTGGGATCTACATAGAGATGTATGATGTTGTATCATTGGAATCCAAAAAAGAAAGGAATTGAAGATTGGTTGGACAGAAAGATGCATGAGTTCACAGTGCAAGAAAACAAGAATTTGTGACTATGAAAGGAAGAGTTGTTAGACTACTACTTATACATAGAGATCCATGAAATTTTCTTCGCATCTTTCCCTACTGAGATGTATGAGTGGATCACGAAGCTAGCAGATAGCCAAGGAAGGTGTAAACTCAATAGACCTACTGTGTGGACTCCAGAATTGGTGTGCAGATTGGAAGCATCGGAGGATAAGATCATGCGCATTGTTGATCATTGGCTCCATCGAATCATAGGAGGATTCATCACCGAGTTCGCAGTATATACTTTAGTCAGATATAGCAAGGCAAAATGACACTTCCTCAAAGGATTATGAGGTAAGCATGTTAAATATTTGAACACTTGGATTAAAATTCTACTCTGTGAAAAACAGGTTATGCGAATAAATTGATGTTTAGGGCTACGCGAAGTGGGAGAATCTACAGAAACGAAGGTAGTACAGAACTAGAAACTAGCCTCTTGATTTCACCTCCACGAGGAGGCGAGGAAGAGCTCGTAAAGGTCTCACAAAGAAGTGTGATCAATTTGATAAGGCAAAGGATTCTGTGCATACCACCCCCACCCACACCACCGCTAGTTTCACCGTCTTCACCCCCATCTTCACCCATACCACCTCCACCACCACCGCGAAGCAATATGGCGAGCGCAATAAAGTTTCCAGTGTTCAAGGGAGTAGAAAATGAAGATTTGGACTAGTTTTGGTTTGTGATAAAAGTTGTATGGGAAGCACACATAGTCACGGATGACAATATAAAGAAAGGAACATTGGTCAACACTCTGCAGGATCGCATGCTAACTTGGTACATTAAGCATTGCAATGAAAATTCTGAATGCGGGGATCACAGATATCCAAGCTGTGCTAAACAAAGAATTTAGTAGGCCAAAGTTAGAGGTGCAGTCGATCATTAGGTTCAAGTAAATCACAATGCTACCAGGCAAGACCCCTTGGGAGTTGGATCAGAGACTGAAGTGCACAATTCGCGAAGCTAACATGACGTTGACAGATGGACAACACCATGAATGGTTTGTAGCATCATTAACACCGCATCTATAGAATGCATTGTCACAACAGAGGTTAACCACTCAGCCTAAGGCCTTAGAGGTCGTAATGAGATTTCATGAGACCCCAATATAGGATCCCAACACAGGAGTTCAGCAAATTCACATGTAGTTGAACACTTTTGCCTTGAGATGTAGAGTTTGAAACAAGACAAGATAGCTTGCCCAGAAGTGCGCAATGAGGTATGGTGAGTAAAGTACAAGGGTCAGGGACATGACAAGGACCATTACTCGGTGTTCATGAATTACCTCGCAGGAGGAGGGCCAATGCCATTAAGACCGAAGGCACAAGTAGGACCAAGCATGACACTTGCACTATGGTGCGCGATTTTTCAGATAGGAGGAAAGCATGCTATAGATAACTGCCATTTATTGTAGAAGCACACGTAGAATTCATAGCAGTTGTTCTATAATTTATGTAGATTAGTGGGACATGATGATCGTACCTGTAGAAGTTATGAGTTGATGATGGATTGGACTCCTACCTATAGAGTTTAGGGCAAAAGGTGGCCCCTTGAATAGAACATAGGGATGGTACGAACTGAATTTTAGGGGCATGGATGAGGCCGAGGTGGAGGGGGACCACGAAGGCGTCATGGACAACTGATATGTTATAATTGCGAAGGGCCAGGACATTATGCCTGTGATTGTACAAATCCAATGTGGCCATCATGTTTGTATTGTACATTGTTTGATCACAAGACAGAGGATTGTCCAACGTTGATAGCATGGTTGCGTGATAAAGGAGCACTCCAACCTCCCCCAACTCAGAACCTACAAATGATGAAGTCCGAGCCACGCGAGGAAGACCCTAATGTAAATATTGTTCTCTGAAGTAGAATTACGATAGGGGATGACAAAGGGAAGCAGCCTGGAAAAAGTACTTGGGTTCGCAAGGCTCCAACAAAGGAACCAGAGTTTGATTTGGAGCCCGCTAAGGAGACATTCATGGAAGCCAAGAAGAGCTTTGTTGTTGCCTCCACTTCAGGAAGTAAAGATAGATTGGAGCCGGAAATGGGCCCATCGATGCTCACCACATTCCTAGAATCATGCATGAAGCTGTTGCATGATAGGAAGGTTGTAAAGGGGCTACAAGAACTCATAAATAAGTGCACTAGGACCGCGCAAGGAGAACTGTGTGTATTCCAAAAGCTCGGAAATCACACAATGTGAATAGGAAGGGAGATGATATTGACTGCATAGATTGGAGGATATGAGATGGACCAAGTGATTTTGGATCTAGGATCGGACGCGAACGTCCTGCTGAAGCAGACATGGGAGCGCATGGGAAGGCCTACACTACAATGATCTCCTATCCAACTATGAATGGCGTGTTGAAAATAGCAACAAGAAATGCTAAATATAGAAGTGCTAAATTTATCACTACTAAAAATAGTATTTCAGGATACCTTCCTATTTTAGTTAGTCCCTAAACTAAAATAGAGAAGTAAAATTCGAATTTGATCTTAGCAGCTCTTTGTAAAATAATTAATTAATTCATCCTGAGTTAATTAGTTGTAGAAAATCAAACATGAAGTCTATGTGAAGACATGCAACCGTTTCTCCATTGATTGAGGAATTTATCCATCAGTTAAAGAGATAAGGATGAGTTGTAATTTGAATTGTAATTAGTTAGCTTAGTTAACTAATTTAACTCCAGTTGGATTAGTTCAAATAGTTTGTTGAACTAATTGTTAGTTCAGTTAGCTAATGCATGTATGCATGTAACTGTTGCAGAGAGAGAAAGATAGCTTGTGAACTAATTCTTTTTGTAATCTAAACATATTTCCACTTGTATGATAACACGGAGATTGAAGTTTTAGGTTGAGGATTTCCCCGGGTTTTTTTTTTGTGTTCATGTGTGTTTGAATTTCTCATTCTCAGTTATATGTGTTTTATTTGATCCTGCTCAATTTGATTAAGCTTCCGCAAAGTTGTTGTAGAAGTAGATATTGTATTTTGCTTTAGTATATTGCATTATCTAGTGATCTACAGTGGGAATTTCTACATGGTATCAGAGCAAAGTTGATCAAAGCGAAGAATAGTATACAAGAAGGGAGAAGTTTGAAGTTTGAGGTTCCTAAATATAGAAATCGAATTCTTATCAAATCTTAATTTCACCAATGGCATTCAATGGTTTAAGACTTGAGTATGCCCTTGATGGAAACTCGAATTATATATCCTGGAAGGATCGCATGGAAGCAATATTAGAGGATAACGGTCTAAAGGACTTCATTGATCAAGAAGTCCCCAAGCCCACAGTAGCTGATGCTACTGATTTGGCCGAGTGGAAGAAATGTGTGGCTAGAGCAAGGAAAATCCTTCTAGAGGGAGTTCAAGACCACATAGTCTCAAGTCCCCATGGGAAGGAAACACTATTTTCGATGTGGAAAGCATTGAAAGATCTATAGAAAAATAGCAACGATTAGAGGAAGCTGGCGTTGAAAGACAAGCTTCCGAAAATCAAGTGTGAAAAGGGCGACACAATCTCTACATATTTGAAGAAGCTCACCACCTGCAGGGATGAGCTTGGAAGTGTAGGGATCACAACAGCCAATGGTGACATGGTGATTCTTGCACTCCTTAGTCTTCCTAAGAGCTAGCATAGCTACCAAGACTCGGTTAATGGAAGAGAAAAACTGCCAAATTGGGAATGACTTTGGTCATATCTGATGTAGGAGGAGATAAAAAGAAGCACCAAATATGGATCTTCATCAAAGTAAGATGATGAGGAAAATATAGCCTTAGCGAGTAAGGCGAGGAAGGGGAAAGGGAAGGCATCCCATTCCAAATCCAGATGTTCCCATGGTGGGAGGATGTTTGACAAATCGAAAGCATGATGCTTTCATTGTCATGAAGTGGGCCATTATGCTACAAATTTTCCACAGAAGAAATCCAAGAAAGGATCCTCAAAGGGTTCTGATGGTGAGGCACTAACCTCACAGTTTGAGTTGGATTTCTCTCTTATCGCATGCATGGTTTCATCCATGGTGGGGTGTGTGTGGTACCTGGATATTGGAGCTTCATTCCACATGTCAGGTGACAAGAATCTTTTCAGTACCTTGGAGGAGAAGGATCTCTAGATGTGGATAGAGATGGGCGATGATGGAAAGTATCGTGTTTCAGGTGAAGGTATGGTTGTGTTTCAGAGGAAGCATGGAGCTCCTCTCACCCTAATTGATGTAAAGTATGTACCAAGTCTGAAGAAGAATCTTGTGTCCATTGCTATGCTAGAAGATAAAGGCTATGATGTAGTCTTTAGTAAAGGAAAAGTATTTCTGAGGCATATCGGCACTGGACAGACCAAGCGAATCGGGATTCGAGTAAAGAATCTCTACAAGCTAAAGGTAGATGAATGTACTGCATTGAGTTCCAAAGCTGAGATGGTGCAGAGCCAAGATGTTGGCGAGCTATGTCATAGAAGATTGGGCCACTTGCGCCATGAAGCCCTGAAGATCATGCAGCAAATTTCTACCGGACTTCCCAAGGGAAAACTAAAGCAGATGAATACATGCAAAGGTTCTACCTTGGGTACGTATGCGAAATCTTCCTTTCCGGATCGAGATAGTAGACCTAGAGCAATCTTGGAGCAATTTCATCAGATGTTTGTGGACCTTTCTCTATAGCCTCCATCGCTAAACAAAGGTACTATGTTATTTTTATTGATGATTTTTCTCAGATGCTAGATCTACTTTATGCAAAAGAAGGATCATACCTTCTAGAGGTTTTGTGACCTTAAAGCCTTGGCAAAGAAAGAATCTGGAAAGAAAATAAAAGCCTTGCATAGCAACAATGGTGGAGAGTATGTCTCCCAACAGTTTAAGGATTTCTGCACTGCAAAAGGAATTAAAGGGATTTTATGGCACCCAATAACCCATGGCATAATGGGGTAGCTAAAAGGAAGAACAGATCAATTGTGGGAGCAGCTCGAGCGATGTTGCATGACCAAAGCCTACCACTGCATTTGTGGGCTAAGGCATGCAATACAATAGTATACTTGTAGAATAGAAGCCCGCACCGTATACTGGGAATGAAGACACGTATGGAGGCCTTTTCCAGGAAGTGACCATATGTGAGTCACTTTCGAATCTTTGGATCATCAGTTTACTGTCATGTGACCAAAGATGCCATGAATAAGTTAGATCCAATAGCTGAGTTGGGAATACTTGTGGGGTATACGGATACACCCCACAACTATTGGGTGTACCTACCTACTAATCAGAGGACAGTGGTACACAAGGATCTGAAGTTCGACGAGCAGAAAGCCATGCGAGTATCAACTGAGAGGGAGCTCAAGTTGCATGCAGAGGAGGAACTTTCAGTTCTTAAGGAGGAGGAGCCTCAGATTGATGTGGAGGAGCTGCATGTAGAGGATTCGGAAGTGGAGACATCCACTCATGTTGAGACTTCCAGAGAAGGGCAGAAACGCTCAAGGGAAGATGACAAATTGATGTTGGATGTGTGGGAGAATGTGGGACAACTATCTTCTCAGCGCAGATAGAGGAGGTTTCCCAAGCGGTACACTGGGTACATGGCCTTGGTTTGGGAGTGTGTAGAGTTCAGACCTTCTTCATTCAAGGAGGTAGTGCAACAACCAGTCTGGGTTGATGCAATGGTAGAGGAATACAACTCTATCATTCAGAACAGTGTGTGGGATGTTGTCCCAAGACCTTAGGGCTAGTGGTTAGTTCTAGATGGCTTTACAAGGTAAAGTAGGCAGTTGATGGCAGTTTTGAGAAACATAAGGCAAGGCTTGTTGCCCAAGGTTTCTCACAGGTTGAGGGGATTGACTATGACGAGACCTTTGCTCCTGTAGTAAGGTACTTATCTATCAGATTGATGTTGGCACTATCAGCTCAGATGGGTTGGAAGATCCATCAGATGGATGTGAAGGCAACATTCCTCAATGGGAAGATTGAGGAGGAGGTGTACACTGAGCATCCAGAGGGTTTCGAGACCTTCGATCATGAGTTGCATGTGTGCCAACTCAAGAGGGCTTTGTATGGGTTGAAGAAAGCACCCTATGCTTGGTACACCAAGTTTGACAGCTATTTCACTGGGTTGGGCTTCACCAAGAGTGAAGTAGATGTGAACATTTACCACATCATGGTACAAGGTAAGCCATTGATCGTTGTTATGTATGTCGATGATATGATTTTGATAGGTGATGATTAGCTGATCCAGTCTTGCAAGGAGGACCTTGCAAGAGAGTTCGAAATGAAAGACATGGGTCTTATGCACTACTTTCTAGGCATGGAGGTGCAGCGAAAAGATGGTGAAGTGTTTATGTCTCAAGGTAAGTATGCCAATGAGATACTCAAGCACATTCACATGGAGAAGTGCAAGCCCATGCAGACTCCTCTAGCTGGGAACTAGAGGAAGGAGTATGCTACTTCAAGTGAGGTAGTAGCTACTACTGTTTATCAGTAGCTGGCGGGTTCACTTATGTATCTAATGAATACACGACCCAACTTATGCTTTGCGATGAACCAGTTGAGTTAAGCTATGGTTTAGCCTACCAAGTTGTTTTGGAAGGCAAAGAAGCATGTGTTGAGACACCTTAGAGGCACATCTCAGTTCGGATTGTGGTACAGATGGATAGAGGGAGGGAAGCTTTAGGGCTTCACAAATGCAGATTGGGTAGGGAGTCCATCAGATCGGAAGAGCACTTTTGGAGGAATCTTCAACCTTGGTTCAGTTGTAGTTTCTTGGTACAGTAGGAAACGGAGATTAGTTGCACTTAGCTCAGCAGAGGCTGAATACATGGCTGCTAGTCGGGTTTCATGTGAGGCCATTTGCATGCAGAAGAATCTAGTGGGATTGTTTGGTCAAAGGATGGATCCAACCATGATCTACTGCGATAATCAGAGTTGTATCAAACTCTTTGAGAATCCAGTTTTTCATGACAGGTCCAAGCACATTGATATTTAGTATCACCATCTTCGAGACTTTGTGGTCAAGAGGATCATGTTGTTGCTATATTTTTCAACTGAGGAACAGGATGTAGATATTTTAATGAAGGCATTATCAAAATGCAAGTTCGAGTTCCACAGAGATAGGATTGGGGTTACTGATAATCCTTTTCTTGTTGAGAGGGAGTGTTGAAAATAGCAACAAGAAATGATAAATATAGAAGTGCTAAATTTAGCACTGCTAAAAATAACATTTCGGGGTACCTTCCTATCTTAGTTAGTCCCTGAACTAAAATAGAGAAGTAAAATTTGAATTTGATCTTAGCAGTTGTTTGTAAAATAATTAATTAATTTGTCTTGAGTTAATTAGTTGTAGAAAATTAGACATGAAGTCTATGTGAAGACATGCAACAGTTTCTCCATTGATTGAGGAATTTATCCATCAGTTAAAGAGACAAGGATGAGTTGTAATTTGAGTTGTAATTAGTTAGCTCAGTTAACTGAGTTAAGTCCAGTTAGATTAGTTCAAATAGTTTGTTGACCTAATTGTGAGTTCAGTTAGTTAATGCATGCATGCATGTAACTGTTGCACTTTAGATAACTGAACATTCTCACATAAATAACCCATGCATGTCAGTTCAGTCAGAGACCTAGTTGAGATCAGATGGAGGGACAGTGTATTATCAGTTGCAAGAATATTCCATTGTGAATATCTCTTGCATGCAAAAGGAGCTCATTCCTTGAGGATTTCGTAGTTACTTCTTCAGTTTAGTGAGTGCATGATGAGGCCAATCACACATATGGCATCATTGGAACCCAAGAAAAACTGTGCAAGGAAATAGGAGGCTTGGAGGGCGTAGAGAAGGCATATCTTGTGTCTATTCAGTCTGTGAGTTGTATTTTTTGATTGCAGAGAGAGCAGGATAACCTGTGAGTTGATTCTTTTTTTAATCTGAACATATTTCCACTTGTATGATAATATAGAGATTGGGGTTTTGGTCTAAGCATTTCCCTGGGTTATTCTTCTGTGTTCATGTGTATTTGAATTTCTCATTCTAAGTTATATGTGTTCTATTTGATCTTTCTCAATTCGATTAAGCTTCCGCAAGTTTGTTGTAGAAGTAGATCTTGTATTTTTCTTTAGTATATTTCATTATTTGGTGACCTACAGTGGGAATTTCTACATTGAAAACCAGCAAAAGATCCTACCTATGGGGAGATTGCAGGGACTCACAGTAGATATTGAAGGAGCGGGTGCACTAGCATATTTCTAAGTGATAGATATTGTTGATGACAACAATCCCTACCCCACACTATTAGGAATAGATTGGGCCACTGACATGAATGGGGTGATAAATTTGAAGAAGTGCAAGATGATTTTTAAGAAAAATTCTCTGCATGTGGTTGTACCTTTGGACCCTACAGAAGGATCATGCTACACAGAGCCGGTGCATGATTACGATAGTGATGATGACTTGGACTGCATCTACAAGATAACTGCACGAGAGAAAGACTAGGTGAATCTGACCACGGATGGACAAATCTCATGGGAGCATGAAAGTTCCTGTACATTGGACTCGGACAAGGAAATAGAACGATGGTAGAACTGGTTACACGAGGTAACCACAATGAACTATAACATGATGACGAGATCGATGCGTTGCATATCAACAGAGGTAAGAGAGCTGCCTAGGTATGATGGTTTAAGTGAGATGCATGACTTCCTGAGCATATTTGAAAGAGAAGTGATGGAACAGCAACGTTTCAAAACTCTAAAATTGGTATTGCACGCTACACCCGTGAGATGGTGGGGTACGCACCAAACAAGCTTTGAGGATTGGCACGACTACAGAATAATGATGTGCATGTAGTTTGGGAAGCCTCAGATGTGGTTAAAAGACAAGTATGACAGATGAGATCATCCGCACATGCACCTCGAAAAATGAACAAAGGTCTACGGGAAGAGCCACAACCTGAGTGGGTGCACTTGTTTTGTCATACCCTAGCTATTATACCCATGAACCGGTATATAGAGACGGAGCTTAGCCATGGAATAAACGAATGTGATATCTTGTACGAAGTATCCTATTAACCCTCACGTTTGAGGATTTTTGGTGGGACACTGTTCATGATGCGTTACAAGAAGTAAAAGTAGCTATCCTTAAAATACCCCGGGATCCAATGGAAGTGCTTCAGACTGAATGAGCAACCTAGCTAAGCTGCGCACTGGAGTGTTACAACGTGAATATTGAAGAAGACAACGAAGATCCACAGAAAATTAACATTCTCGAAACTAAAGGCTATCGCAAGGATCAAGAGCCATTGGTTGAAGACCCTAACATAACCACACCAGTAAAGATGAAGCAGGTAAAAATTGGTATGGAGGCCGAACCAAAGTATGCAATGCTCGACGACTACTGGGATGACACGATGGTGGATAAGGTCGCTGAGTTACTCCGCGAGTACCAGGACTTATTCCCGACCAAGATCATGGAATTAAAGGGGATCATTGGTGATTTAGGGATTATGAAGATCACCTTAAAACCCGACGTGAAGTTGGTTAAGTAGAGGCCTTACTGCTTGAATCTAAAGTACAAGGAAAAGGTCCGCGTAGAACTAGACAAAATGCTTGCAGCTGGAATCATTGAGTGAGTGGAAGAATCCGACTGGGTAAGCCCTATGGTAGTGAAGGAAAAGAGGAAAAAGGGTAAGATAAGAATATGCATGGACCTCAAGAAGCTGAATGACGCATGTGTGCACGACCCATTCCCAACTCCGTTCATAGATGAAGTATTGGAAAATGTCGGCGGGTAAGAAGCATATTCTTTTATTGATGGGTTCTCAGGATACCACTAGATCAAACTTATACTAGAAGACAGGAGTAAGACCACCTTTGTGATTGATTGGTGTTACTTTCAATACATTGTTATGTCGTTTGGGTTGAACAACGCATTGGCCATCTTTTCGCACCCTGGAGGTCTATTTGGATTATTGGACTGTATTTGGATTGGTTAAGCACCATGTAGCGATCTTACGCTTGATGCTCGATACTTACCAATGACACCAAATTGCACTGAACCTCAAGAAGTGTACATTCCTCGTTCCCTTTGGGAACCTATTAGGACATGTAGTCTGCAAACATGGATTGATTGTAGACCCCATGAAGATTGCAGCAATCCTTAATTTGGAAGCATCGTGAAGTGTTAAACAATTGCGTGCTACCCTGGGACATATGGGGCACTATAGGAAGTTCATCAAAAGCTATGCCCAGCTTACTGCGCCAATGGAGAAATTGTTGAAAAAGGATGTCACATTCTACTGGAATGATGATTACATGAAGAACCTAGATGTACTAAAACAGAAATTGGCCTCTGCCTCAATCTTGGTCTTCCCAAAATGGGATGTGGAGTTTTATGTCCATGTTGATGCGTCATGTATAGCGATGGGAGTGGTGCTAACATAGGAGGATGGAGAGGGCTTGGATCACCCTATCGCATTCATGAGTCTCAGGTTGTCTAAATCATAAAAGAACTAATCCACAACTAAACGCGAGGGGTTAGCTATGGTGTGCGTGCTCCAAAAATACTAACACTATTTGCTAGGGGGACATTTCAAGATGTATATAGACCATTCCATGCTAAAATACTTGGTCAATAAGCCTGTTTTGGGGGGGGGTGCATATGCAGGTGGCTCTTATTGTTCCAAGAATATGATTTTGAGGTTGTGGTGAAGCCTAGACGCCTGAACGCGGGACCAGATCACTTTTCGCGCATTGAGACGGGAGAGGAACCTAATAGTTTGGAGGAAGGATTACCTCATGCACAGCTCTTTGTTGTGCGCGTAGCAGATGGACATTTTGAGGATATAATCCACTTTCTGACAAGGGGGACTACACTAAAGGAATGCTCTGTCCAACAGAAGAAGGAACTAGTGGTGCATGTAGCTGATTTTTCTGTCATCGCGGGACACTTATACAAAATGTGCAATGATGAAATACTACAAAGGTACGTACCTGAATTTGAACAAAGTCATATCCTCATGTAAGCGCATGGGGGCACTACCAGAGGACACTATGCATTGCTAGCGACCGTGCAAAGTATTCTCGGCGTAGGCTTGTGGTGGCCAACCCTTCATCAGGATTCAAAAGCACACTATAAGGCCTATGATATATGTCAAAGGACATGTAAACCATCATGGAGGGACGAGACGTATTTGAATCCACAAATGATGTTGCAGACCTTCGAAAAGTGGGCAATCAAATTTGTAGGAACTATCAAACCTCAGGGAAAAACGGGCATGAGATACATTATCACCATGACAGAGTACCTGACACATTGCGTGGAAGCATAGCAGGTCAAAGACTGCACGGCCACCACGGCTGCAAGGTTTTTGTTTGAACACATGTTGCATCTGTAGGTTTTAACCCCGTACAGAAATTACCTGCATACGAACTCTATATCACAAGAAAAATAAAAATGCGAGAGCATAACACATAAAACACATATACAATGAGATTTCCCACTGGATCCCAAAACCGGGACTACCAGCTTGATTTTTCATTATGTTCCTTTCAATGTTACAATACATATTTATACATGCCGAAGCATCCAATACCATGGGCTGAAAACCATCGCGTCCAAAAACCATGGACCGAAAACCATCGCGTCCAAAAAACATGTGCGAAAATCATGCACAAAACCATAGGTGGGTCCGCCCAACCTAACATAGGGTCCAAAACCAAAAATTTCTGGGGCGCTGCCCCGGACCCCATAAAGTGGGGTTACGGGTTCCCCTCAAACCCCCTGTTAACTATGTGGAAAGAATATAACACA
>APFE031143889.1:55550-66908 GCA_000404065.3 Pinus taeda
TTAAATATTTAGATAAGGTTGTTGTAATCATAATAAGGATTTACACTCCTAGTTGTATTAGGTCTCTAGGACTCCTAGTTAGGTGTCATTTGCATTTAAT
The DNA here is from genome assembly GCA_000404065.3 of Pinus taeda. Taxonomy (NCBI): domain Eukaryota; kingdom Viridiplantae; phylum Streptophyta; class Pinopsida; order Pinales; family Pinaceae; genus Pinus; species Pinus taeda. The sequence goes on from APFE031143889.1 coordinate 55,651, forward strand.
AGTTAGTTTTAAGTATCATTAGGTGTCATAGTAGGATGAATTCGAATTTCCATCATGCTTGAGGAGGAATCCAAGTTATGTAAAGAGCTCTATATATAGCTGAAGCATCAATGTACAAAGGGTTGGAAAATTTTATGAAAAAGCTTGTATTTGGCTCATGTAAGACTCATTTTCAGTAATGCATATTTGACCTTACTTCTCAGGATTCATGAAGGATTGTTTATGTTCAGAATATGTGATGTTGTCCTTTTCCTAATTCTTGCAGTGTTATGGATGTATAATCACTCAGAATTCACTGAATGTGCTCTGACTTCTTGTATACATTTATAAACTGACTGTGTGGTTCTATATGAGTTTGTATTCTAAATGTTTGAATGCTGAATGCCCTGACTTCCATGTAAGGTTGAGCTCATTGTTTTATTGAGGTGTTTTTGACTCCATAAGCCCAATGGGAACATATAAAATGTTTATCCAGCCACTATATTTGTCTATGTTGTTACATCACAAGAGTTAGCCATCTTATCATTAATCCTTTTGAGAGAGCCCTCTCAGGCTAAGGAGGCTAAGCCTTAGTCAAAAGCTTGGTTTGAAATAGTTACTTGAAGTCTTCTTGGTCTGCAGCCTTCCAGGGTCTGATTTTGAGATAACATTTTTGGTGCGTCTGCCGGGAGCCTGAAGCTTATTCTTTCCCGAAATCAAGAGGCTGAACTTTTGAAGGTAGCAGGAGCCCAGACATCATTTTGAGGCTGCAAAACTACCTTGGCGACTCCACACATCAAATAACAAATTGGAAGGTGACTCCACTGCTAGAAGATCAGTAGCTTGATGAAGTTTCAAGATGAGTTACACTGCAAGAATGAATGCCAGGTATGCTCCTATGAATCGGTCTCATATCCCTGGTTTTCCAAACCCTATGCCAAAGGTTGATTGGTTAGAGGATCTTCCAATATTCAAAGATGAAAAGAAAGACAATGCTGCTCTTCATTTGGTTAGGTTTCATAAGAAAGTACTGTTTCTCAAAATCAGACCCTTAGATTTCATGCTCTGACTTCCTGATCAGGGTCTTTTTTTGAGATAAACCATCAGCGTCCTAACAGAAGAGTTTCAGATGTATCATCAGAAAAGCACATTGTATCACCCACAAGCCAATGGGATAGTAGAAGCATTCAACACAATACTGGAGACTATAATGACCAAAGTATGCAATGCATAGCGGAGTGATTGCGACCTGCGCGTACCTACAATACTATGGGCGTATAAGACAAAGTGCAAGAAATTGATGGGACAAACACCTTTCTGGTTGGTTTATGGCATGGAAGCTCTCATGCTAATGGAATATATTGTCCCTATCTGTGCATAGTAGTGCTCATAGGTATGACGAACTATGAATCCCTGGAAGAGAGGCTTGCATAGTTAGAAGAACTTGAGGAGTAACAGTTCCTGGTTGGATTTCGTCAGCAGGTGAAAAAGTAGCATGAGATGGCCTGGCATGATCGCCATATTAAGTTGTGCAGCTTCAAGGTAAATAATTTAGTGTTGTTATATGACAACAATTTTGATAAATTCCTAAGAAAGTTCAGAATGCATTGGCTGGGACCTTACATTGTTAAGGAGGTCATAGATGAAGGTGCAGTACATCTACCCAAACTAAATGGTGAGCCTTTCCCAGGCAAAGTGAATGGCAGTCGATTGAAGCCCTACTCGGGTGTGTGGTTATCTGACTAGCCAGCGGAAGCACAGTCTTCGCGCTCCAAGGATTCGGACAAAGGCGTGGGACTATAAAAAAATGTAGGGGACATAGGCACAGATGTAGGGAAGTATTTCTAACACCACCATATTGGAACAATGTGTACAGGAGATCCAACAGGCAGCCGCTCAGTGTGTTGTTGACCTTGCAATAGTTTGGATAGAGTTGGAGGTACTCTCCACAAAAATCTTCGTGCCAATAGAGTGACTCGAGGGTGAGTCACGATGTTTGTGTTGGGGGCATGTTGGGCATGGAATCCCCCCAAAACATGTTTTGGGGCTTAAATCCCAATTTCTGACCAAGTCCTTTGTAAAAGCTCAACGAATTGTGGGTGCGGAGCGCAAAGTCATAATAGAGTCACAGGGTTGTCTACCCTTGTTTTTATAATATAATTTCAGCTGGATAGACCTACCCATGGTCTGCAGACCATGGGATTGTATAAATAGAGCGAGGCTTTAAGTGTAGAAGAGAGCATGACTAAGAATAAAAGCATGATGAGTTAAGTGATTAAGTTGAAGTGTAAGGTGTGTCTTTGGGTTGTAGAGTAGGAGAAGGTTCTGCAGCTGAATGCGCAGAGGCCTAGTAGTTCGCAGCTGAGTGCGCAGACCCCTATAGTTGAGTGCGCAGGACAGGTCGAGTATGTAATCATTGGAAGAATTAATAAAGAGAAGTTTACCATATTACTGTGTATCTTTTCCTATTTTAATGTATGATTGGGTTTCAATTGCGAGTGTATTATTTATTTGCTACGTGAACTCTTATGAATGTGTTGTATAAATAAATATAATGTAAGACATCCATTTACACGAAGATAATTGATTAGGTGTAGCAAGATAAGTAAGATCTCAGGTGCGACTTAGAGGAATAGCGCAGAGCATAGCTCCAGCAGCGCGAAAGCTCCACAGCCCCTGGTTAGGGCTACGCGAAGCAACCTACACAAAATGACTAACAGTTGGACCAGTTCAACCTCTCAGACATCTCAAGGGTGTGGAAACCTAGTTCCAGCACCTCCCCATACTACTTCGGGTAAGACCTCAGTTCACGCTTCGTGGACTGTTACCGAAAAGGCCAGTAGTACAGGGATTTGTTTGGCTAATTAACTCTGAACTTGGGTCAGGCCCCAACAAGCCAACACAGTGGACAAGCTCTTGACAAGACGATTGAGGTTCTTAATGTCAGTTACTTCCTTGTCTCCACCCTTGCTCATCATTACTTGGTACTACCTGCTCTCATCCTTGGAGTCCTTCATCGATTGGTCATCCTTAATGACTCCAACTACATGCAGGTCTTTCTCAACACTAATAGCCTCTTCACATTTTTCCAATAGTGTTGGCCTCACAACTCGCTTGACAAACTGCACAATGTTGGTTGGCAGTGCGGACGCGTAGTAATTAGTGGTGATGGGGTCATGAGGCTTAGTGTCTATTGGGAACCTATTCAGTACACACGTAAATCTTTGATTGAAATCACTAACTTTCTCTTTTCCCTCCATCTTGAGGCTTCCCAATTCTTTGAGTAGCATGACTGGGGTCTCGTCATCAGCAAACTTTTCAAGGAACATACATTTGAAAGAAACCCAGTTCTGTATAGAGTTTGGTGGAAGGATATGATGCCAAGCAATTGCCCAACCATCCAAAGTACATGGAAACAATCTACATGCTATGTCATGATAACGTACCTCAAGGGTCTAGAGTTGTAGGTAGAAGTTGTCTAAGTGATCTTCCACCTTCACCACACTGTCAAGGTTAAACTTGATGCTCACTCTCTCTGCTTGCTTCGGCATCTTGTGCAAAACATCCAGGAGAGCCAATGGTCCCTGAGTCATCCATTCAAGATTTGGGTTAGCCATCTCTTCATCCTCTTCATACTCTTCCTCTCCATCAGAGTCTAACATGTCTGACCTGAGTTCGTTGGTCCATCTCCCCCTTCGCCTCCTCTGCTACCTTCCCCTCTACCTCCTATACCCAAGTCTGATCCCGAGACTGCAAGAGTGCCTTGTTCACTTTGTTGGAGGATGGGAGATTTCTTTTCATCTTCGATAGCTTCTCCTAGACCTTCAAGTGTGGCAAGGGTTTCTTCTTCCATTGGTGATACAACAACACTCATGGAAGTTTCCTTTCACTTCCTCACTACACGTGGAAGATGTTATCTATCTAGGATCAGTCTAACTTCTTTTGCGAACTGACGAGTGATGGGGCAAATGGAGTGGAGGTGTTGATCTAAAGTATCGCACTCAACACTAGGAGGTGAGGAGTAACCAACCACTGAGTTATGTGTAGGTGAGAGAGAGTGCAAGTTACTACCTTGAGCAAATGTTTTTTGAATGAGTGTGAAGGGAATTTTAGCCATATACAACTGCCTTCCCTCGTTCTAGCACCAGAAATGTTGACATGCTAGACCCACCAAAATTAAGGGGATCACCCTGGTATGAAGTCCCAACTAGACCTCACACCGTTTTGTGTGGGAGTCCCATTCAGTATGATGGCCGGGTTGCCATTATCTTAAGGATTTGCCTCAACTCTTGCTTGTCAGCGCAAGGGATTGGTTCGCTTTATCTTTGATAAGTGAGGTTTGCGTTCCTGGTGAGTGTAAGTGCACTTGTGTCAATGGTTCTTTCAATGTGAAGGGGAAAAGGTGAAGGTGATTTCCAAGTTGAAAGGAATCAGTCCCAACTCGGCTAGGAACACACAACGCAAAGGACATACACAACTTCTGGTGGAGCAGTCCACTTGGATGCGGCAATCACAACATACAAGGTAAGATAGCACGTACAGAACTCACGAATCAGTCTAAGACAAGTGCAATGGTTGCTATAGGAAGGTTCATGTGAAATGTTTGTCTGATGTCCGGTAGAGTAGTCGACTCAGACAAGAAAGCATTAACAGCATAAACAATACATTTCTATTAATAGATTATGCATTACAACAAATGAATCAGTTCAGATGTAAAACACATGGTTAAATAAACATGCATTGCAAGTGTTAAAGATCAGTCTTACAATAAATACAATACACGTGTGAAAACGTGTTGGCCTATTGACAAGCTTCTAAATCAAGTGAAAGTTCCAAGACACATCGTTACACCATACATCACTAACCTCGTCAGTGGGGTGTTGGAGCCACTACTTACTACTCAAAGAAAATATTACAGACTCTCTTGGCTATGTTGGAGGAGCTGAGGGGAAAACTCCTTTCATGTAAAAATGAGGGGGGTATTTATAGCCAAGGGTGAAACTGACCCTTGTGGTTGTTCGACTACCCTCATGACTGTTTGACTTCCATGACTTTTCGACTTACATGACTCTATGTTCAACAAGTGGGTCTCTTGGACTTCCACGTTACATCACATTGATTGACAATAATCCCATAGTGGAGATGTGGGCAACGCAACTCATGACTTGACTCGACATGACTTAACAAGACAATGTCGGTACATTCATGACGCTGTTGGAGTGCATGTCGAGCTACAGAGCTGCTAAGTGATGGATTTCTTTATGGTGTATCATAGCTTCGCCTCTGCATGGCAAAGTGTGAAAATTCTTCGATGGTCCTTGGTTCACTTGATGAAGCTCTAGCATGTTGTTCCTTGCTTTCATGTTGGAAGGATTGACAAGCTCACTTGTTCGTGAAGGTGCATGTTTGTCACGTTCGTCCACTTTGCATTCTTCGTTCGTTTGTCCATTGGTGAACCTGTCCATCTGCATGTGTGCCCTTCGTTCATCCCTTTCATTGTCTTGACATGTTTGTGGGTGTACCTATACCGATAGTCACTCATGATGAGACGACATCAAATCCAAAACCTCCTAGTCTACCATGACACATGATCATTCAGATGCGGGTGACTGGGAGAGGTAGCAGGGCTGTGATGCAGGATGATGGCTTCAGGCAACTGCTGATGAAAATTTCACAAGAGTCACTGAGGGATGGAGACAGATGATCTGAGTTGGCAGTGACTATTTGCAATTTCTAGCTCGGTTGGGAGGCAATTTGTGCAAATTTTGGGAGGGACAGTCTAGGCTACATGAGGCAGGGTAGGCATGCTCTACACATTTTTTGAAACGAACAGTCAGCAGAGGATGGAAAACCAAATTTGTGCAATTTTACAGAGGAACGGGCTGGGCTGCATGAGGGGTCAACAGGCAGGGATTGTACAATTTCTCTAGGGAACTACCTAGGAGGCTACTAGCCAGATCTGTACAATTCCCAGAGGGAACTGCTAGTTGGTTGCTAGGGTCACTGGCAACCAGATCTGCACAATTCCCAGAGGGAACTACCAGTTGGCTGCTAGAGTCACTAGCAACCAGACTTGCACAATTCCAAAAGGGAACTGCTAGTTGGCTGCTGGGGTCACTAGAAGCCAAACTTGCACAATTCCCAGAGGGAACTGCCAGTCGGTTGCTCAGTCACTGGTAGCAGAAATTGCACAATTCTTGGAGGGAACAGGCAGTCTGTTGCTTGGAGCTGCTTGCTAGGAAAACTTCATTAAGGCTGGGAGGGAGGACTATTGATCATCTCTATGCAATTTCTGAGCTGAGCTGATTGATGGGTAGCGGGAGGCCTGCTCATGAGCACTGCACAATTTCTGAGATGAATAGCCAGTTGATTGTCTGGGTGGCCATCATGAGTGTTGATTGAGTTGCTTGCAGGTAGTGCAGCTTGAAATACCTATCTTTGTGCTTTTGCATTGTTCTAGATGATAGTCATTCAAGTCGAAACCAGGGTGATTGTCTAGTTGTTAATGAGGAGACTGATCGCCAGTGCTTTAGCAAAAAATGACTGTGTGTGTGAAAAATTGAAAGATGCATAGGTGATCATACGAAAACACACTTGCATGACTTGACGATGAAATGACCAAACCATCTAGAGGCACATGTTCAACATGACTGACCGACGATGCAAGAGACAACCGCGACACTCGTGATTGATCATTCATGATTGAGATGACACTTGCACGATAGTGAATGTGACTATATGTGTGAGTGCAACGGATGCCTTCATGGCGAGCACAATAAGCACATATGAAGCAAAGGATTTGAGCATAACCAAAACATGGTCACAAGCATGAATTAGGCATTAACATGCAGAGACTTGAGTGCAATAAACAAGCAAGGTGAATTTAAAGACTCACACGAGCTCATGGAGTGAACCAGGTGTGTGCATTCATCAAGTGAAACTCTTCAAGGGAGGCTCTGAAATTGGTGCAGGCCAAAATTTTGGAGGGTAGTTGTAGCGCTACAACACCTAGCTTTGAAAAAGTGGCATGGAATTTGGAGTTGTAGGCACAAAAATACCTAGGAAAGTCCCTAGTCGCATGCATGCGCATGTTGTGGTAGTGAATATAGGGTTCCATTCTCACTCATGACCATTTTATGGGAGCTACTAATGTTTTAATTGAATAAAAGGTCAGTTTGTCTTAGGGGCTAGTCACCTTGAAGGTTTGGATGGCTCATAGGGGTTCTGCAGTATATCTGGAAGGTTTGTGTAGTGCGTTATGTCTATTCAACTTCCTTAACTAACACATGGGGAGTTTTTTCATATCATAGTAACTCTTCTTCACATTTTTACCCCAATTGGCCGTTAATTGGGTAGATGTGGGAGGAGGGTGTTACACTCTCATTCCACGGAAATCAACATATCATGTCTATTGTGGGAGGCATAACTTTTGTATATGAACTCTGATTGACATGATTCTTGTGCCACTGGAAATATAGATGAGTGAGTATCAAAATAAAAGGGTATGGACTAAAGAAAATAAATTTCTTATCGAAAAAATATCATATGATGCCTCAAAGCTCTAAAATGTTTCAAACTCCAATTTTCCAAACTAGGACTTACAACTAAAAATATCTTGCAAGCTAATTTTTCAAGTTTTTTTCCACTACAAAAGCTTTGAGATAGAAGAAAATTAATATAATGATCCAATCTAGATCATATATCCTCATTGAGGAAGGATTTGGTTCCCCAAAATCTTTATTGAATGAGGTGATGAAATATTTTGTTTACCTTCTCCCTAGAGTATCGCTTTTCTTTTCCTAGAATTTTCTTTTCAATCCAATTTTCCAAAGGTAGTGTTACCATGTCTTGTAGTTATAGACCTAATCTAAAATTTTATTTCCTCTACCAACTTTTCCTAATCATATGGTGTTAAATCCTCTATGAAAGGTAGGACTTGCTCCTCTTCCTAATCTAACGTGGAGGGAGTCCAAAGTTTGATATTTTCCACGTCCACCACTAAGTATATGTGCATGTATGAGGGTGTTGGATAATCCACCAAAACTAGGGGTCTCCTTGGTATGAAGTCCCAATTAGACTCATACCATTTGGGATAGGATCCCGATCTGGGATACTGGCCTGACTAACGTTATGTGTGTGTGTTTTTCTCTTGGATATCAAATACAAATATATGTGTAATATGTCAGAAGAATGAGGCAAAATCATCTCTCCATTGATGACTTGTATAACATAATACAAGAGTATGAAAACAGCATAATGAGCAAGAGCATGTCTTAAAGAAGGATCAAATATTTGAGACTAACTAAGATATACACAAGTAAGAGTGCATTAGATACAAAATGTGAATTAGCTCATAATTAATCTCTAACATTAACATTGAATGAGAAACAAATATTCAAATCCAACACACCAGTTGCATGAAACAAAATAGTTCATGAATATGTAACCAATGCATAAACCCACATACCTAAACAAAAAAAGCATTAATATTCATTACAAGTGCCATTAACATTTATGACAATCAATGCATGAATGCAAAGCTTCTCATTAATGATGTCACCCATTCAAGTACATGTACACAAGTCAAAACCCAATAGTGGGACTTGAGTAGTTCATATCATCTTCATGGAATAACACTAGCCTTACAATCCTTCCACCTATAAGCTACCAAGAGGGTGCCTTCAACTCATTAAGAACAAAATAACAATCCTATTACTAGTCTGAGCTAAGTGCCAAAGTATTTTTTCTTGAGGCATAAGGTTATATTTATAGAAATGAGGAGATTATTCTTTCACCTTATCCTATAAATTTTGGACTCCCTCATGATGTTTTTACATCTAACTGACTCTTGAGGTTCATTAAGACCTTTAGACTTTCACCATGGATCTTATATTCTCATGTGATTTTTAGCATTTTTTTTGTCCTTTTCCATGATTGTCATTAATGACAACACAATATTTTTACAATATGATAATTGGAAAGTCAACAATTTTATTATAGAAAAATAGTGGTATTTAAGAGCCTCAATGATGACTCCATTACACTCTTGGATCGTCTTGGCCATAGATTTGACTCATTTAGACATAAATGATGAACAACTATTCTCACAATCCAATCTTGCAAACACACACAACCATTAATTAGGAATCAAGATGAATACACCTCAATAAAATAAGAAGTAATTATCACAAATAAGAATTGAAAGAGAAAGAGTCCATAGAACTGAGGTGTTGGTATTAAAATTTCTTGGCTCATTCTTCCTTGGTTCTACTCCTACAAATTTAATAACATTACATTATCACAATTGTCTCTCAAAACCTTTGACATGCCTTCTATCGCACATAGGTGTTCCTTTCTTCAACGCTATGTAATATATGGTTTCAACATATTATATACACATACAATCATGCACAAATTTGAAAGGTAGCCCTTTGCATGTGCAAATAGTTTTCAATTAGTTCCACTACTTGGTGGGATTTTGAGCATTATCCTGATCACTTTCATTTGTCATTTCTTCCCTTGATGCATGCTTTTCCATTAATGAACCTTGCATTAAGAATAAATGTGTCGTATGATAGTGTTCAAAGAAAGTTGAATAAATTATCTAATGCTATTTGTAATTTCTATAGTATAGTATCATTTGCAACGCCTCTGTAATAGCACTCTTTGCAGTCATAAGATTGTGTTCACCATACAAGTTGCAACTTATTCCTATGATAGTGCATTTTTGGAAGCAGGGTGTCTAGTGATAGGAGGATGAGGAATATTGCTCTAGATGTCACTAGTATGATGGACATTTTTCTTTTCGTCATATAGTCACATTTTAGTGATATAAACCTAATATGCAACTGCAATTGCCCTCAACCTATCCAATTGTTCCAAGACTTTAATCATTGCATCATCACTACCTTTGGTTGTAGCATGAGTATTTTTTTCATGGTGTGTTTCCCTTTGATTTCCTTTGTTCACTAATATGCATGGATTTCCAAAACATGATACAACCATGGAAACTTTTATATAGTCTTTTAGCAAATCACTATGCTTATTAACATATGATTTCCACACCGCACTTAATTGTATCATCATAATTTGAATTGGCACTACACATTATTTAAACACTCTTTATATCTCATCATCCTTTCCTCAATGCATATGCAAATATATCTTCTTGGTCATGTATTATTGTAGCAAATGCACACTCTTGTATTGTATCTTTTTCATACACAACCTTTTCAATACAATCCTTCCATCTTCTTAGTGCATTGCTTATTTGGAAGGAAAACCGACACTACATGGGTCACAAATTGATTGTGTAAATAAGCTCTGGTGGAGATAGACCTTTTAATAGTGAGGGAGGTTGGTTTTTTGCTCTATGTCATGCTATTGTGACTACACTTGTGCTTCAAACCTCTAGTCACACTATCACTCAACTTCATCTTAGGTTAATATGTTTGGATATAACTTATAGTTTATGGACCATTTATCTTTAAAATCGCAATTTATCATCATTAATGCATGGTGTATGCCATCAATGCATGGTGTAATGTATCCTGCTTGATTTTCCTTTATGCATGTGCAATATCAAGCATAAATTTCTATCGTATTTCTTTGAAATGACTACTAACACAATGTTCCTCTATGAAACTTGACATAACTGGTATGAAAAATAAATTATCACTTGGTAATAAATGGTGTTTGATGCATAACTCTCATGACATATAACTTAAGATACAAGAACTATATATATAGTTTCATCGCACACTTGATCAGTCTCTCATAATGGTGTTTATTTATGATTTCATCGCAGTGTAGCTTCATAACCAAAATCATACTAATTAATCTCTCCTTTGTAAATTCTAATTCATGATAATATGATTGTGTCTAATATTTCCAATGCACTACTTTAATCCAATCTCTGGCTTGGTGCTTTCATCACAACATTTTATGATATCATCATGTGATCAAGTAAATTTCAAGAGTGAAAATAAAATACAATTTCATTCAACTTCTATCAATTCAGTATTCGATACAAGACATCTTTCCTCATAAGCACATGCACTTGGCGTAGCTACCTATTGAGCGTGGAACTTTTGACTTATATTATGTGTGCACATTATTTGCAATTATTCATGTGCTTATTGATTGCACAGTGACTTGAGAGGCCAATCATGCATGCACCATTAGGACTTTCAAGGATATATAGAATGCAACTTGTTGCACATGTGATAGTGACTTTCCAAGATGGTATTTGCATGACTTTTATCATAATTTTTCGAGGT
>APFE031143889.1:79054-93158 GCA_000404065.3 Pinus taeda
ACGAGAGGGATCCAATAAAGATATCAGTTGTCATAAATGAGCTGACCCACATGGAGTTTGGCCCTAGTTTCCAATTTAACACCTTCTCATCAATTGATGACATAATACTTCCCATTCTTGATTGGGAGGTACTAGTTGTCTCTTTGAATGAATACATATTCCCCCATATACATGTAGGGGGTTCCAAACACTAGACATATTTCAAGACATAATATGTCTAATTCCACTTCATCAATAAAATCAACACTTACTACAAATTTAATTTTGCATTGTTTCATTATCTTGACATATGCATCCTTTTTTACCCATCCCAATGGATACAGGCTATGATGATCAAGTACCTCTAATAAAATATTGATGAGCATATCTACTACTATGATATTAGCTTATGAGCTAGAGTGTAATAGAGTGTCTCTCTTGGCCTTCTTGACCTAGACCTTGATGTGGAAGAGTTTGGTCATCTTCTTTTCTTCCTGGTGAAGAAGACTACTTAGATTCACATCTAATGCAAGAGAATATTTCAGATAGGTCTAACCTATCATTTAAATATAGGAGTTATTTGGAAATTTACTAAAGGGAGTGGGCTCCCTTAATTGTAATTTGTATTTAAATTTGAAAAGTTATATAATAATCTAGCACTATAGGAGGAAGTTAGACTATTTTAACCCCTCTTAGCCATGTAGGAGTTGGTTTGTCTAATTATAGGAGTTAATAAAAAGATGTAAATTACATTTGATATTTTTAATATATAATTTGAACCCAATATTAGAGGATCAAATTCAATTGTCCTCACTCGTATTTAAATATAACACAAGCTTTGTGATAGTGGGAATTAGGAGTAGCATGGTGTGATATATCACCATCTCATTCTTGGGTTTAAATTGGAAAATATATTTTTGATGGTGATATTACCTCTCTCCAATCATAGAAAACCAAATCAGGTCATTAGATAATTCCATTATTGAATATATTTGATGCCGCAAGTTTGAGAGAAGTGTTGAAGAATGTGACATGATATTGTTGATTAATAGATCATAACATTACCTATTATGATCTTATTATTGAAACTTTTTCTTGAGAGATCCATAGGTCATTTGGTCCTCACTACCTCTTAAATCACTAGTTAGAACCATGATTGCAAAACATGATACTTTTAGGTATCATTTCCTTCTCAAGGAATTGAATTTCAAATCTCATGGATATGGATCCATTTTACCTCGATTATTAGGAAACTTACACATTATTATATATTGGATCAGATTGTGGACTTGATATTTGTATTGGTTCAATGGTAGCCTCATAAGCATTGGTGCTAGAATCTTCATTCAATACAAATTCAAGTGATAGAGCATAGGAGAGATACAAAGTATAATGTTGAGAAATTGAAAAGGATATTAATTTAATGGGATTCACTTATGATTTTTTTTCCTATGTAATTAATGCAAGACTCATGGATGCAAGTCCTATGAAATGTAGGATTTATAGAACAATTGTTTTTCCAATTTTGGTGATGCAACCTTGAAATTCCATGGTAGTTACAACATCTCCCTATAAATTGTACATTACTAATGGTGTTTGTTAAACTGTGGTAATGATTTTATTATATCTCAACATATATTACTTAGCATTGGTTTCTTTACTAGGTTGTGGTTTCTTGTAATTAACATATACATGTTGTATTAATAAGGTATATAAAGGAATTGGTATTGTTGTTTTTTCATGGAATGTTAATTAGAATAAAGAGTGAATAAATTAAAATAATGAAGATCAAGTGATGGATATGCTTAGGGATGGAGGATGGAGAATGAATAAAACACCAATGGCACAAGGGATGGGAATGTAGGAATCAAAGAACTCAGTCCACAATTGATCTATGTATGAATATATGAGTATATTAATAATAGTTATGGAGAAAGGATCTCTCAGTGTCATAAACTATATAGATGATAATAATGGTCATGATTTGAGCAAGGTTAGTGAGATGATTCTTGCACCATAATGGGACTAGTAAGTGTTTTAATTATACCAATTTGTAAGTTTGTCTATCCATTACATCAAATCCTTCTACAAAAATGTGCAAACAATATTATCATCCACATCAAAGCTTCTTTTAGCTTGATTACTAAAATATATGTCTATAATATTCTTTTGTTTGCAACCTTCTTTGAGTTCTTTGGTTTCAACTCTAGATGAAGTTTACAACACTTCTCCTCAGTATGACCATCAATTGCAAAATTAGAAGGGGTTCTGACATCCTTGCACTGATGTGTAATGGTTGTTGTCTTTGTATCCTTCCTTGATTTCCACTTCTTCTTCCCCTCCTTGCAAGATTGTTAGTGTTCTTTTTAGTAGGAATCATTTGGATTTTAATTATCACTCACACCCCCTTGTTATTTATCATGTTGTGGGGGGTGTTACTTTATAAGTAAAGAAACCTTCATGGTATCACTATTGATATTGGATTATAAAAATCACATATTTCTCGAACTTTTTCAAAGCCCAAATGAAATTCCATCATCATGTTCATCTCATCAAGAGTTTTCCAATGATATAAATTTTACCTCAATCCAACTCCCCTGTTGAAATTTATTCCCATTCAAGGTCTTGGACAATTAAATCTCACCACATCATTAATAAACACCATGCAGTATCCATGCAAACCAACTATGCCTCCATGGCACATGCCAACTTGACCCAACTACTGAGTCCCATGGAGCACAGTTCCTCTATGATTTTTCCTTTGTATTGGGTCTTGAAGAAAAATATAGGGTGCATGATATTTCCCATTAGGAATTATTTCATAACCATTCGATTGCCAGAATCCTAGATATATTCCTTAGTGACTCATATTATGGAGCCCACAAGAATCTATGTGGTTACATTTTCCATCATGACATCCATGTTATGTCAACGTTAAATCTCCATTTAACATCCACATTGAATTTCCACATTAGCATGATGCTACCCCAAATCATTCATCTCCTATAATATGGCATCCATGTACAACCTACGTGGCATTACCACATCACCCACAACACCTACATGGTGTCCATGAGGCCATGGAAATGTCTTCATGATGCTTTCCACCTCGTCTTGATTTGCGAAACCCACTAGGCCCAACCCCTTGATGAAAATTAGTGCCTCCCCGTTATATCTGACTCTAGAAGAAATTTGGGTGCACTTTATTTTGTGCTTTGGAAAACCTATTGGACCCCTAGACCTCTGGACATCACCCTACTCCAAAATATTTCTAGTCCTTATGCAGTTAATCCACCATGTCAACCACACCCAAGGCTTACTATAAATTCTACAAAATCTGGCTCCATTCCAATCTAGCCTCATGCAAACATTCCATTAAGCAAGGCCCCATTCTAGATATACCCATGAAGATGTAAATCTGGATCGAGACATATCTGGACTCCATTTATTTTTCCATTAAGCATGACCTCCCGATTCAATCTAGTTATGTATTGACTTACCAAATAATATGACATCAAATTCTTCTTTATCAAGGTCCTCACTAGACGTTAACTTCTATTTATTTCCTCCATGAGATTTCCAAATTATTTCAAATCTAGTGTGTACCCAACAGTGCCTAAGTGTAATTATCTAGATGCATGGATTCTTGGATACTTTTGCTAGACATGAAGTGATCTCTACATTGTTCAGACTTAGAAATTCTAACAAATTCAAGGGGCTCATCTAGAGCTTCCCTTGAAGCCTAATGTTTCTTCTATAGGAATGAAATCCTCATTCAAACACTAACATTCTAGACATTACACATATTCATAATAACATCAATGAAACTATCAACATGCCTACTATCACCCACTGAACAAGCTAAAACATAACTAATAGTTCTTTGTAAACTCAGATACAACAACATCATATTAGACCATAGAATGGATCTCAAACAACTATGTGTTGTAGTTGCAGCAAAACCCTCCAAAACTTTGGCATGCACTCAAATTTTGGAGCCTTCCTTGGTATTTTCCTTGATTGTTACAAACACTCAAGCTCATCCCATGAGCTTTCTTGAATTTCTTTGGCTCCTATTTATTGTTGGATTACTTATCGCCTTTTCGCATGTTTGACTATTATGTAATGTTTGTGAGCCTTTTCTAGTGGTTTCGAAGGTCGGTTCTTGTGTAAACAAATTTTCCTAACCATGTAAACTTCTATCACACTCATACACAAATTCCTGAATTCGGTCACACAAGTTTCATCACAGTCATCCCAAAGTTTATTTAAGTGTCACACTTGTCGCATCTTGTCATGAGATGGTCACACAGAGGGGAATACTTTGCTTGTTTGTTTTGATGATATATGTTTTTGTTTCATAAAAGTATGCTGAGTTTGTGATCACAAGTCAATCTCTTCATGAGTCCAACTTTTGAGCATTAGAAAAGGTATGTAATTTCCACTTATTTCATTATCTTTTCCTTTAATTCATAACTTCTTTACATTATGAAATAGGCATATGATGAAGGATTATGATAAAGTTCAAGAGATTTGTAAGTAACATAAAATAAATAACCATCACCTTTTTCTATGTAGAAAATGAATAAAATGGAGGATCACCATTTCAAAGGAAAAGACAAGGCAAAACCAACTGTTGTCCCTTTGATAGGGAACCACATCCAGACAAGGCAATCCAAATTGGAGTGCATGAGCTAGGAAAAGGAAGAAGAAATATTAAATCAGCGTAAGAGGACGAAGCGATAACTGAAGGATAACAATTTTGGCAAATCCCTCAGGATCCTTTGATCCTGAGGGATCGTTACCTTAAGAATATCTGTATCTTTGGTTTTTCCCCCTGGCCGCCATAAAAAGGGACAACGATTCTAGCCCGAGGGTGGATTATTGTTGTTTTATAGAATTTGTTGTTGAAAACTAAACTTTGATCATCTACTCTCTTTAAAGAGAAATTAATGTAACTCCGTTTTCATGATTAATACATAAACTTTGTTGTTGTTCCATCTTTGATTCTAGAGTAACCGTAGCAATGCATCCCTGGAGGCTAAGGGCCCAACCCTGGTGGATCACTTGCTTCCTGTACCATTATTTTCCAATTCCAAGTCGTGTGTGGTTTGATTTCTTTTACTTTCTTCATTCAGTAATCTATTGTTCCTTATCATTTCGTTTATTGGCTTTGTTATATTTAATTCATATTTGAATAGTAAGGTTATCTTCTGCAACTAAAATGTTAAGCTATTCATTCTAAAATGATATCGCATTGTTGATCCCTTACAGACTGGCATTATTGTGTAACATTGTTGTTCCTTTACAGATTAACACTATTGTTCGTTTACAGAGTAACATTGATGTGCATTTATAGATCGGTATTATTGTTTATTTAGCTACGGTTTACCTCTAAGTGTGATTGCTATTCATTTGGATTGTGGTTCCATTGCAACTGTGATTGTTGTTTCTTTATCACTGTGGTTAATATTTATTATGCTTAAGCTCAGATTACTGATTCCATCATTATAGATTTGTTGTGTGTTAACATTTGATTTGGTCCGCTATGCATTTACACTTCATTCAGTTTGCTATTCAATATTTCGTAAGACTTACTTTAGTTTGTTGTTCCATTCTTGGTTTTCCGTTAAAATCATTTCCTAGTTAAAGGTTGCTGCTTAATTCATTTCTGTAAGTTAAAGCTTCATTGTTCAATCTTTTCAAATAGATTAGTTGTTGTTCCCCTTTTTGTTAATTGAATTATCATTTCAAGTAATTGCTTTGGTGTGAACAGAATGGTCTTCAACTATAGTAAACATTGACTATTATTGTCTGGTTCCTAAATTGGAGATATTCTCTTTGATTTCTTTTCATTTGAATCAGTTTACAAAGGGAAGAGTTATCATTACTGCACCCTTGACTGATGAGTGTTGTAGTTTCTTAAATGGATGATTTAGTTACAAATCATTTCAATTTCTTTCCATTACATTTAGAGTTTGTTTCCAGCATTTATTTACTTTTGTAAAAGCACTATACTACTAACATTACTCTTGACAAGTGACCGCCTCAGACTGAGTACACTCTTGAGATAACAAAACTTACCTGGATTGATAATTAATGTAGGGTAAATAGAGGTGAAAAAGACCCTTTTTACTGCTTGACATTTTGGCACCGTTGTCGAGGAAGAGTGTAGCCATTTGTTTCTTTTGAGAGTAGTGTAAGTACCTGCTAAGAGAGAATTGGGTTTTAAAAATGGAAGGTAAGAACCTGCGTACGGAGCATGTAACAGCCTTTCTCCACTGCCCCTGTAGATTTGTTGTTATTTTGGGTAGAAATCAACATTTGATTTCTGTGCATGACTAAGCAGAAAATTCCTGAAAAGAATCCTAAACCACTACCCAAGTTTGATAAAGCTAAGGGGCCGATGACCCTTGGCTGATCGACCTTTATAGACGAAATCCTTAAAAAATCAGAATCTCAGCCTTCAGTAGGACCTAGAAAAGTTTCTTCTAGACAACCTACTAGTTCCCTTCAGCCCACAAGATCACCATATATGGCCTTTGTTGAGGTGCATAGCTAAACTGAGGAACAAGATTTTCAAGAAATTGAGGATTCTAGTCCAAAACCATTGCAAGAAGGGGACCTTAGTAATCTCCGCGAAGGGAGAGGAGAAACAGGGGAAACTGAAGAACCAAGATCTCCTCTTGGAATAATTCAGCCATTAAGCAGCCCAGATAAGGGAAGTGCTGTAAAAATTAGCTAAAACGAAGTTGAAGAACTTCAAGAGCTAAAATCCCCCTCGACATTAGGAACTCTCATCATCCCAGAAAAAGGAAGTGTTGTTAAGGCCATTCCTACTCCATCTAACCAACCTAGGAATACCCTCCTAGAAATCCCAAAAGGTTATTGGCACATATTTGACCAAATGGCCCAGAACCAGCAAACCCCCCAAACCTCCACACTGCAATATCCTATTGTAGATACTGCAGTCAATGCACCTATGAAGGAAATTCCTCTCCAGCATATCCCTAAATTTCATGGCCTAACATCGGAAGACCCAAATGCATTTTTGTTTGAATTCGATGTGTTGTGCAGGGGATATGACTATACCACCGATCCCCAAAAGATAAAACTATTTCCCTCTACATTAAAGGAGCTACTTTAAGATGGTTTATCAGGTTGGGTAGAGGTGTTATAAATGACTGGGATCAGATGAAAGGTGCTTTCCTGAAGAAATATCAGGATTATTGTAGGTCCAGAGAGTTAAAGGATGAAATATTTTAGATGGTAGCTAGACCTAATGAGTCACTAGAAGAATATGTTGAACATTTTCAGTATAATCTTCAAATATCTCCTTATGCATCATTACCCTTACCTGACAATGTGTTAAAAACAACATTAATTATAGGCATGAAGGAATAATGGATTGAAACATTGAATATTATGGGAAAAGGAGACATCTATCAAGAAGATTTTGCTAACATCATTGATTTATGTATCAAGAGCTCACGAGACAGCACAAGGTTAAAACCAGCAGAACATGACAGGCTTACAAGGGACAACACGATCTTTGGAGAAGGAGTAACTTGCCCAGAAATTGGAAATTTACTAGAAAAAATCAAAATTGATATATTGGGGACTCTGACAACATAGCTTGATATTATGCAAGTGAAACAGAAACAAGTAGAAGCAGAGAAACATCTGGCAATATTCTGTCCCAGATGCAGAAAGAAACACAGCCACAAAGAGTACCCATTAGATACAGTTCAAGTTTGCGCTATTTGTACAAAAGACCACTCTACGGAGGGTTGCCCCTCACTTTCTAGTTTGAAAGTACTATACAAAGAAGTGGAAGAAGAACCAAAACTGGTGTTCCTACTTAATCAATGTCGTCAATGGCAGCCACGACAATCAGGTATGTTCCCCAATCCATCTTCTTCTTTCTAGCCTCCACAATATCATGCTCAGCAATATAATACAATGTGGCAAAATCAACCTCCCTTCTCAAATTGGTCACAACAACCATTTCCTTCATCATCACCATGGCCGAATCAAGCAAGCCAATTTAATTGGCCAAATTTTCCCTACGCTCCACCATGTTGGCAAAACAATGTGTATCCAACGCAATGGTCCCCTCCCACTTCACAGAGTCAAGCTTGGCAGACAAACTGGCAAAGACCGATGAATCAGCCAGTAGGAACCATTCCACTCCCTCAGCCTACACTGCCAGCACTACAACAAAACCCCCAATGCAACTTAAGACTACAACTCCCAACCCAACCCAACCCGAACCCAAATAACAAACCAGTTCAATCTATTCAAATAATTGAAACAACAGAACTAGAAACCGATCTAAGGGATTGAAATGACCTTCAATTAAGGTATGGATTCATTATAGAAACCGAGGAAGATAAAAATGTTCAAGTTGAAAACCATTTACCTACAAAACAACCATTACAAGAAGAAGATGTGGTCAGACAACAGACTCATGACCAAGTAACCACATCTTCTCCCTCATTCCTAGAACGATTAATCATACCACGCCCTATAGAACATCCCGACTTTGATATTCTGGGAGAACTAAAGAATTTGTACATAAAAATCCCACTCCTCCAAGCTATCCAAGATATCCCAATATATGCAAAGACCATCAAAGAGCTATGTATAAAAAAACCAAGGAAGAGAATAACAAATAACCCAACAATCCAAGTAGTTGGCACCCTATATGATCTTTTATCAGGAAGAGAGGCACCCATCAAATATGAAGACCCAGGAGATCCTATAGTGACAGTGCAACTCATTGGACAAACCTTTTCAAATGCCTTAGTTGATATAGGGGCTGCAATTAATATTTTAACAACCACCACTTGTCAAAAACTGGGCATTACATCAGTAGAACCAACTTCCACATTATTAGAACTGGCTAACTGATCAGTGGTTAGGCCAGAAGGCACACTACATGATTTCATGGTATCCATTGATTCTTGGGAATATCCTGTCGAAATTCTGATAATAAACCCCAAAAACTGTCTCGATGGACATCCGTTAATTTTAGGCAAACCTTGGCTTGCAACCACTAATGCTTACATTGGCTGCCGATAAGGCAGTATGACCATAACTAGAGGGAGTAACATCAAGAATCTAGCCTTACACCCTCTAGCTCAGCCAAGTATAGCACTAATAAAAACTAACAAACATCCTATATCATAGCTCACCGAAAACATTAGATCCCCATTAACCATAGAAGATGCCCTCGATTTCAAAGATCAAACAGAGGATGATGTTATTAACAACTTCATTAATCAAGATGAATCTAGATCCCACGTACAATGTCACATGATAGAGGCAACATTCGACAATGAACTGGAAGAAGATCCTATTAAAGACACCCATGATCAGATAATACCCACTACCTCTATTTCAAATAGAAAAATTATAGAGATTGAGCTAGGGAAAACCTTAAACATCAATAATAACCTGACTCCCAAACAAGAAGCGAAGTTGGTCCAACTACTGAGAAAATACAAGGAAGCTTTTGCATGGGATTATCAAGACATGAAGGGAATCAATCCCCAGCAATGTACACACCACATTTATACAGAAAAAGATGCGAGACCTGTTCGCCAACCCCAATGGAGACTTAACCCTCACCTAAAAGACATTGTGAAAGCTGAATTACAAAAACTTTTGGATGTAAACTTTATCTATCCAATCTCCTATAGCAAATGGGTCTCTCCGCTAGTGGTGGTGCCAAAGAAGAATGGAAAGTGGAGGATTTGTGTAGATTATAGAGAATTAAACAAAGCAACCCAGAAAGACCACTTTCCCCTTTCGTTCATTGACCAAGTATTAGATACATTAATAGGAAAGAAATTCCTTTCTTTCTTGGATGGCTTCAGTGGGTACAGTCAGATTCATATTACCCATGAAGACCAGGACAAAACCACTTTTACCTGTCCTTGGGGAACATTTGCCTACAAAGTCTTACCCTTTGGCCTATGCAATGCCCCTACCACATTTCAAAGGGCCATCCTCAGCATCTTTCAAATTTAAGAAATGAAGGGCTTGAAGTATACATGGATGATTTCACACCATACGAAGATGATTTCGACCCAGCACTAGACACATTGGAAAAGGTGTTGCAATGATGTATTGCCACCAGGCTCTGCTTGAGCCATGAAAAGTGCTATATGATGATGACTGAAGGACTCATCCTAGGTCATTATATCTCAGCAGCTAGAATACAGGTAGATCCGGCCAAAGTTCAAATAATTTTGTTAATACCTACTCCTACCACATAGACAGAGGTATGCAGTTTTCTTAGATTTTCTAGTTATTATAGGAGATTTATAGAACATTTTTCTCAAATAGTTGCACCTCTATACGCACTAACAAGGAATGTTGATTTTGTTTGGACAAATGAATGTGACCGTGCTTTTGAGGATCTGAAAAGGCTTGTGTCAACAGCCCCAGTGCTCAGAGGCCCAAATTGGGACCTGCCATTTCAAATTTCATCTGATGCTTCAGACACAACTATTGGAGCAGTCCTTGGGAAAGAAGAAGACAAAAAACCATATGCAATCTATTACATTAGCAAGAATTTGTCTCCTGCTGAGCTAAACTATATTGTTACTGAAAAATAATTTTTAGCTGTAATACATGTTGTGAATAAATTTAGGCATTATGTCACTGGATATCCTGTTGTTTTATACACAGATCACTCTGCCATAAAATATTTAGCAAATAAACCAATTACAAATGGTAGAGTAACAAGATGGTTGATCTTATTGCAAATTTGACATTACAATAAAATATCGACCTGGGAAAGAGAATCCTGTAGCCGATTTTCTCTCACGAATGTTGAAGCCAGTGGATGCAACAACAGTCGTAGATCAATTTCCAGATGAACATTTGTTCGTTGTTACTATTAAAACACCCTGGTATGCTAATGTTGCAAATTATTTAGCAGTAGGCAAATTACCAAAGCATCTAACCCCCAATGAACGAAACACATTGTGCAGTGTAGTACCCGATTTTCTTGGATTGGGGGCTACCTAATTCATACAAGGGCAGATATGTACATCAGAAGATGTGTCCATGAAAACGAAATATTTGACATTCTGAAAGCCTGTCATGACAGAACGTGTGGCAGACATTTTGCAGATCGAAGAACTAGACACAAAGTTCTGCAAAAGGGTATTACTGGCCCATAATCTTCAAAGACGCGAAGAAATTTATTCAAGCCTGTGACAGTTTCCAAAGAGCAGGATGCCCTGGATAGTTTGACGAAATGCCTTTGAACCCACAGCTAGTCATCGAACGATTTGAGTGTTGGGCGCTCAATTTTGTTGGTCCGATCAACCCACCATCAAACCAGAAAACATATATTTTGGTAGCAACAGAATATGTGACCAAATGAGTTGAAGCAAAGGCACTTCCAAGAGCTATAGAGGATTCCATCATTCATATCCTGTTCCAGATATTTGTGCAATATGGCCTCCCAAGAGACATAATCACGGACGGAGGACCACAGTTTGCTGGTAATAAAATTACTACAACATTAAAAAACTATCATATTCAACACAAGATTACCACTCCATACCACCCACAGGCAAATGGCCAAGTAGAGAGCACGAATAAAGTAATAGAAGCAATATTAAAAAAAATCATTGAGTCACACAGACGCGATTGGGCTACAAGGTTTCCAGAAGCCTTGTGGGCATACTAAACAACGTGGAGAAACACCACCGGTTATTCATCATATCAGCTAGTATTCGGAAAGGAACCCATCTTTCCAATAGAGCTTGAAATAAAAATGTTGAGAACAACACAAGAAGTCAGTCTAGATTTAAGGAAGGCCCAGATTAATA
Organism: Pinus taeda; assembly: GCA_000404065.3. NCBI lineage: Eukaryota > Viridiplantae > Streptophyta > Pinopsida > Pinales > Pinaceae > Pinus > Pinus taeda. Next base: position 90,886 of record APFE031143889.1, read on the forward strand.
GACTACAGCAAATCAACGAGCTAGATGAAATCAAGCTCTTGTCTCTTCAACATACTGCATTAATCCAACAACAGAGAGCAAAATGGCACGATGCCCTCATCAAAAAGAAAGTCTTCCACAAAGGAGATTCGGCACTCCTATACGATTCCAAGTTTCAGGATTTTCGGGGAAACTTCAAACTCGTTGGGTAGGACCGTATGAAACCCAGAAAGTACATGATAATGGTACCATTACTTTAACTGTCATTGACGAATCCAGACATACCTTTAAAGAAAATGGACATCGAGTTTGACTGTACTGCAAACCACTTACTCAGGAATCCTTTTACCAACAACTCCGAGAAGACTTTGACATGCAGATTCTGGTTGAGGAAGAGAACACTTCCTCGCCTTTGGTTCACTAAATAATTTGATCGCTTTTAAATTTTGTACATAATTTTTTCTATTTTGTTTGTGTCAATTAATTTTTGTACAGATTTATGCATTTCTGTGATTTTTCATTTTTTGTTGTTCCTTTTTGAAGGAACAACACTTTTACGTTTTGTTGTTCTTTTCCGAAGGAACAACATTTTCACTATTTTGTTGTTCCTTTCTGAAGGAACAACACTATTTCATTTTGTTTTTCCTTTCCAAAGGAACAACATTTTTGCCATTTTGTTGTTCCTTTTCGAAGGAACAGCATCATTGCATTTTGTTGTTCCTTTCCAGAGGAACAACGTTTTCATTATTTTGTTGTTCCTTTCCAAAAGAACAACACTTTCACGTTTTGCTGTTCCTTTTCGAAGAAATAGCACTTCTGCATTTTTGTTCTTCCTTTCCGAAGGAACAACACATCCACATTTTTTTGTTCCTTTCCGAAAGGACAGCACTTTCATTTTTTTTGTTCCTTTCCAAAGGAACAACACTCATTTTTCTGTTGTTCCTTTCCAAAGGAACAACACCTTCATTTTTCTGTTGTTCCTTTCCGAAGGAACAACAATTTCGGTTTTTGTTATTCCTTTCTGAATGAATAGCACTTTCATTTTTGTTGTTCCTTTCCAAAGGAATGACACTTTCATTTATGTTGTTCATTTCCGAAGGAACAACGCTTTCGTTTTTCTATTGTTCCTTTCCAAAGGAATAACACTTTTGTTTTCTATTGTTCCTTTCTGAAGGAACAACACTTTCGTATTTTTTTTGTTCCTTTTCGAAGGAACAACATTTCCACATCTTTTGTTTGCGCTTTCTTTATTTGTTGTTCCGATTAAGGAACTGCTGTTGTTCCTCTCAAGGAACCGCTATTGTTCCTCTCAAGGAACAACAACTTCAAGCATGTTTTTTTTCCTTTTGCTTGTGGTTTTTGTGTGCAAATATTCTTTTGTTGTCCCTCTAAAGAAACAGAAGTTGTTCCATCTAAAGAACAACACTTTTTGAGTGCATTTTTCTTCTTTTTGTGTGTATGTGTGTTTCACCATTTTAGAGGATTTTTGTGAGTGATGGTCATTTAAGGCACAACCATACATTTATGCAAGAATACAAAAACTAGAGGATATTGAAATCAGCAAATCAAAGAAAAATCATCATCTTTAAAAGAAATTGCTTTGAATTTATAAGAGAAAAGAGGAAAGGACACAACTATTTATATCACTTTGTTGTCATTATTTTCACTAATACCAATATGATTGATTATTTTTATCATGATGGTTCTTTCTAAATCCCCATAATTCTCTTTGATCATTATTATTGAATAAGAATAAGGGCACATTTTTCTCTATTGAGATGTTCAGACTTCTTCCACCATCCCTACTCTTAAGGAGTGTTGAGCCACCCTCTATATATAAATAGGAAAAGTGCTATATAAAAGAAAAAAGAAAAATAAAAGTGTATATCTATATGATTACGAACATGATTTGTCAAATGAAGGATAGGGGGTCTCATCAAGAGCCAACCTACCATGATCGTAAGGAAGAAAGTGAAGTGGCATTCCCACTATGGCCACCACACTAGGGATATGATCCAAGAGGCACATCAGAAAAATAAAAAGTCCTTGGAACAGGAGGTCTCATCATGAGCTGGCCTATCCACCTTTCACTTCTTCTTGGTGAATGGCATTGTGATTCATCTGGTTACCAAGCCAGCACAATGGCCTCCATTTTGACATTGTACAACACTTTCCTAGGCATACACAAAGGATTATGGTTCCAAGGGTGAAATAAGCAACTTTGTCAAGGTTATGGACACCTGTGGGCAACAGAGCTTTGTTGATGGTATTGAAGTCATATTTCTTATACACCA